>JAOPJM010086760.1:0-10834 GCA_027124095.1 Muusoctopus leioderma
TATTGAGTGCTTTTTCTGTTATTGTTTGACCTGTTCTATGTACTTTGTACATATAACACGTACCTATATATATATATGTATGTATATATATAGCGCGTCATTTGTAGCAGGTCTATATAAATTTATTGTAATATCTCTTCCGGGTGCACATGTTCACCAAATGCATATATTAATTCGATCTACCAAGTCTTCGGTATTGATCAGCTAGTTTACTCTTCAATTTATATTTCGTTAACAGGTATGATACGGTTGAATTTAATGACACTACGCTTGTATTTAATTTTTGTTTTTTTTTTGGCTTTTGTTTTAATAAGTTATATTAATAATTGCCGAATATAATGAGATGATCTTGTTCCTGAACCACCGCTGCTACACTAGCAAGAGCTGTGGGTTACTGAACAACTTTCGTATCAATTTGAGACATCGTCGTCGTCCAGCTTTTTTCATTTTGTACAGATTGGCTATTTTGATGAGGTCGTTGTTGTTTAACCCCTGGTCAGCCCTCGCTGAGCAAAAACATTCAAGCTGTGACCATGCCGTTTCTTTTAAGGGTTGTCTTGGACTACATTTTATAATGTGTCCATTCTTTATCTAAAACGATAGGGTGCTATTTCTAACCGGATGAGCGACCACGTACACGCTGCCTTGTGGATAATATATTAACCAGGATATTAAATATAAAATGTATGTCTCCTGTTGGTTTGATTGATAGAACTAATCCTTTCACCTTGCTCACTGAAGGAAATAAAAAATATAAACACCTATTTATCGACTGTCTTTCTCAGTTGTCTACTTTCTGTTGATGCAAGTAAGGCTTCGTAATTGCTGTTGATTTTAGAATCCTTAATCTCCACAAAGTATAAAGACTTATCCGATTGCATTAAGTGTTATAATTCAGCTGATAGTCCCCCCCCCCCCTTCAACTGAGGATGGTAAGGAGAATATATACAGAGAGAGAGAGAGAGGTGGGGGTGCTCTGAGCCCTACTTCTACTGTATTTTCTTTTTCTCTCCGCTTGTAATGGACTGAAAGGAAAACTAACAAAATTCCCCTCTTATTAGTCGGTATAACTTGTTGTTTTTTTCTTTTTCTTTTTAATGGTTCATTGGTGATTACGGCAAACTGACTTGAATGATTTCCGACTGCTGTCTTCTGTTTCCTAAGTCATTAAACTGTTAATGAAGAATCTGGTCTCATCTTGTTTAGCTTCCGTTAGGCCTTTTAAACGTGTTGTCGTTTAGCCCCAGGTCAACTCTGTTTGAGCAGTCTCGTGACCAAAAGCATTCTAGTCTTGACCGACCGGTCTTTAGTGCGTATCTAGGACTACGTTGTGTAATGTGTCCTTACCTTTTTTTTAAAAAAAAAGGCAGTAGGATGTGATTGGGGTAATTTGGCTGTTATTTCTAGCAAGCCGAGCGACTACGTAGAGACTCCCTCGTTTGGCTCGTTTTAAATGGGTATAGCGGGCGGGTGTGAACAAGTAAGTGAAAGGTGTGTATATACAAATTTGTATGGATATAAATACATAATAGCTAATGACTGACATTTGGGGAAACATCCTTCATCTAAGCATTCCACTGTACTTCGTTCGTTTCCTTTTCTCGGTAACCCCCATTTTAGCCCCCCCCCCATGCCTGAGTCAGTCAAATTGTTCGTCAGTTTGATCGTTCTCTGTGTTTTTTTCTTCTCTCTCTCTCCACCTTATTTCGTTTCTTTTTTTCACCCGTGAGAAATATTCTCTCTCTGCTCTTATTAATCAAAGGTGTTCAGCGACGAAAGGAACAAAGATTTACCGCATGCTCCGCATACCTGGCGATCACGCTTGTCTCATTAGCATTAGAAATTGTTGCCAGACTGACTATATTGTAATAACTGGGTGTAACCTATGCTTTCTTTCTTTTCGTTTTCCTTCATATATATATATATATATATATATAATCTCTAGTCCTTTTCGCGTTTTATCTCAATCTTATATGGATGATAATAGTAATTTTTTTTTATTCAAAGGGTGAATTGACACTACTATATTGCTGTATAATAGAAGCGGTGAAAAGTATTAGTTTGACTTAACCGGTGAGACGAATCTGCTATCCGGTTTCGAATTCTGATTGTTATTTGATTTGCGGAACGTCTCATTTTTTCCCGTTTCCCTTCCTCTCGAGTCAGCCAGCCGGCCTAGAACAATGAATGAGTGATGAATTTGAAATAGAAGTCTGATGTTAATTTTTCTACATAACAAGGAGCAAGGTTGCCTCCAGAAGAGTTTGAACTCAAAACCATTAGTCACCAGACTAGATATCGTAAAAATGTTTTTAATTTATTTTCGGGGTAGGGGTTACCGTTTGGTAGAAATCGATGATAATAATATGAAACAATTTTGACTGGGCATAGTAACAATTTTGTAGGTGTGTGTGTGTGTGTGTGGGGGGGGTATAATTGATAGAATCGAAATAGTTTGCTGCTGTTATTGATTTTTATCACCCCATACGGATAAAATTTGTAGATGGACGAAAATAAGTACTGTAAAGCAATTGAATCTGTTACCATTTCTGCAACTCAAAATGTCGGATTTCTTCATGAAGCTTGTATACCCTTTTTTGTCAAGAGCATCTCAACTCGGGTTGGCAGAATTGTTAGAGTTGTCGGACAAAATGCAATGCAGTATTTGTTCCGGCTCTTTACGTTCTGAGTTCAAATCCCGTTGGGGGTCAACTTTGCCTTTCATCTTTCTGAGGTCGATAAAATATAGTACCAGTCAAGTACCGAAATCGATTTACTTGGCAGTATCCCTTCCCCGAATTTTTGGGCTTTGTGGCCTTATGTAAGAAATTATTAAAAATATATTTGTAAACTCTATTTAATCATTACATTTCTGCCTGTGTATATTACTTTACGAACCTAATAAATATATATGCATATATATACACGTAGTAGACACAAGAAGAAACAACAACAAATTCCACATTTTCTGTTGAATAATTTAACTCATCTACACCCCCTGTTATTTTATTGACTCGGGTGGGAGTCTGATTTCTGAATGTGCTGTTGTGTCCATGCTGTGAAGAAATTTCGATCGAGAATCGAACGAAAGCTGGTCCGGCTAATTTGCAAACCTTCACTCATTAATACATTGTAAGCACTAGCCCGCTTGCATGTGACTTCTACTGCAACTGCTTTTGCTCCTTCAAACTAACAGGCTGTGTACCAACTGAGTCAACGAGGGAGCATCTATGCTTTCGCTGGACCTGCTAGAAATAGCAGCCAAATCTCCTTTAAATCACACACTATGTTAAGAGTTAAAAAATTAGGACACATTAGATAATGTAGTCCGAGATACATTGTGTGTAAATAAAAGATGGGAGTGTCAAAGGTGGAAAGCTTTTAATCGTATGGCTTCCGGCTCAGAGTCGATCTGGGACTAAACAATTGATGCCCTTTCCACTCTTCCTCTCGTCATCTCTATTGTCTCTCACCCTTAATCCTTTTCTTATAAATGGTTTCATCTGGAGGAAGTGTTTGTTCTCGTGGCCTTCTCACGGCTGGAATGCTTTTGATCATAGGCCCGATGGATCAGAGCTGGACTGGGGCCCTAAACAACTATTTACCGTCCTACTCTTACCCAATAATGATCTCTAACATTGGCACAAGGCCTCGAATTTAGAGGAAGGTACAGTCGATTATATTCGACCGCAGTACTTGACCGGTACTTTATTTTATCGATCCCGGAAGGTTGAAAGTTAAAGTCGACACCTTGGCAGGATTTGAACTCAGAGCGCAAAGAGATGCAACTAAATACTGCCAAGCATTTCTTCCGACGCTCTACTGATTCTGCTAATTAACCGCCACCCTCAACGCATACCATGTCCCCCTCTCTCTCGCTCGCTCCAGTTTGTATTCGAGGAAGGCTTGTAACGTGTTCAAGAGGGCCTGTTCCGTTGAAATTTTTCTATTGGTGGTAAAGTGGAATGAACTATTTATGCTGCGAGGAGGAAGAGAAGGTTAACGTTTTGGGGTAGAACCCTTCGTCGAAGAGAGATGAAATATTTAGCGATAGTCCAATCTATTTATTCAGCACGATCAGTAAACATTTCATCTCTCCCTCTCTCGGATTCCTATCCGAAACGTTAGAATTCGCCCCTTCCTCACGGCAAACTAGTTTATTTCATTTAGTGAATTTTTTTTCTACATAACTGTACAGGCATGGCTGTGTGGTTAAGGAGTTCGCTTCGCAACCACGTGGTTTCGGGTTCATTGTTGCATGTCCGGTAAAGTGGGCGGGTTAACCTTGATCATGACAATGTTCAATTCTGTAACTATTGAACCGCGAGGTTCGGAATTTAATACGTTCTGCATAAAATAACCAACCTCTCTTACATGGGGTGCACGTGACTGACTTGTGTGGTTAAGAAATTGGTTTCGGTATAAGGCGGTTTTTGGTTCGGTCCTACTGCACGGCACTTAGGGCTAGTGTTTTTTTTTGGCTCGAGTTGACCCGCCTTGTGAATGAAATTGAGTAGACGTAAACTGTGCGTAAACCTGTCGGATTGATTCGAGGGACTAATCCGCAGTGATTCCCAGCCTGGGGTTCGCGAACCCCCGGGGGTCCGCGAGCTTAGTTCAAAATTTTAAACGACTGCAGTGTAAAATGTATAATTTACTCACTATAAGGCTGATAAAAAATATGTCCGTAACTTTATACATGTCTAATACGAGATCGACTTCAACAAAATCACACCACACGATAGAAGTATTATGAATATACAGTTGAGAGATGAAACTGGGAAAACGAGTTTGCTGTTAGTTAATAAAGTCAGTGTGTTGAGTAAACAGACCGCGAGACAATTCATTTAAATACAAGGGGTCCTTGGTAGTTAAAAGGTTGGGAACCACTGCGACTAATGTCTTACACTAAGTAGAGTGTTCCGTTGATGGAACAGGAGCCACCGAAATGTACGAGTCTGTTTCTTTCGCATCATTTACTGGTACTTGCTTACCATCTCTCTCATTCTCCCTGCCTCACGTTTTTTTTTCCTCTCTCTCTTTTTCGGCTTCACATTCCCCTCTCTTTCTCTTCCTCTCTACCTGCCCCACATTTCCCTCTCCCCCTGCTTCGTTTCTTTCTGTCTGCTTCATGTACCCCCCCCCCTCTCTCTCTCAGTTACACATTTTCTCTATCTCTTTGTCTCATGTTTTCTCTGACCGCTCCTCTCTCCAGACAGCCCCCCCCCCCTTCACATACACCTACTCCCTGCTACTCTCATTGTCTGCGTTTGTGACTAATTCAGTGATTCAATGAGTGTGCACCAAGCCAAAATCCTTGAATACTCAAGTTAATGGTTAGTTACACACACCTGACCAAATGGCTGTGTGTATATGTCAATCACTCAATATGTATATATACATAACACTGTCTGTGTATGTATATCACACTGTGTGTGTATGTATGTTAGTCACTTCTGACAGTTCACATAATCTCCCGCCCTCCTTCGTCTCTCTCCTGTTGTAAATGTTTTATTTCTTACTAAGTGGTGTGTTTGTATGTAGTTGGCGTTTTTGTGTCTATATATATATTCTTTTACTAGTTTCAGTCATTGGACTGCGGCCATGCTGGGGCACCGCCTTGGAAGGTTTTAGTCGATCAGATCGACCCAGTACTCATTTTTTAAAGTCGGGTACTTATTCTATCGGTCACTGTTGCCGAACCGCTAATTACGAGACAGATATGGAACGACAAACTCAAACACACACACATATATATATCTACAACCGGCATCTGCACAGTTTCCGTCTACCAAATTCACTCATAAAGCATTGGTCATCCCAAGACTATAGTAGAAACACCCAAGGTGCCACAGTGGGACTGAACCCGAAACCACGTGGCTGCAAAGCGAAGTTCTTAACCACAAACCCATGCATGTGTCTTGTGTAAAATGTGTATCTATGAATAATAAATACAGTGTGTGTGTGGTGTGGGGTGGACGCAGACATGGCCGAGTAGTTAAGGAGTTCGCTTAGCAATCATGAGGTCTCGGATTCGATCTCTCTGCGTGGCATCTTGGGCAGTTGTCCTTTTTACTATAGCCTCGTATCGCCCTGTCCCCCCTCCGTTAAGGGTACACTATAATTCAATGAGTAGGCAGTTCAGTTGATCGATCAACTGGAATACTCATCGCCGAAACCAACGGAGATCCCATTACTTATGTATTATATATAATGTATATTCTTATGTATTATATATAATGAATAGTCTTAATTGCAACGGTATGCAGCATGGCCGAATGGTTAAGAAGTTCGCTTCGCAATCATGAGGTCTCGGGTTTAATCCCACTGCGTGGGCATCTTGGGCAAGTGTCTTTACCATAGCCTCGGGTCGACCCAAGCCTTGTGAGTGAATCTGGGTAGACGGAAACTGTATAGAGAAGCCAGCCTGTCGGATGGATTGTACCTGCAATTCGTAGGTTCAGCCTTGTCACACGCACTGTGTGTCATGCTGATTCTGCCTGAGAATTACGTTAAAAGGGTACACGTGTCTGTGGAATACTCAGCCACTTACACGTTAATTCAATGAATAGGCCGTTCTGTTGATCGAACAATGGGAACACTCATCGTCGAAACCGACGGAGGATCCATCACGATCATTCTTAATTACACTATGTAGTGGTAGATCCGAGTAGCTGATTTGACTTGTTACCTTAACTACCAACATTACAAGTGGAATGTCGTCTCCTCTCTCATTGGTGACAGTCCACCGAATACCAACGTTTATATATGTGTGTGGGGGAATACCTGTCAAGATTTACGTCTTCACAGGTCCCACCCCCCTTTCTGTTTTCTCATTTATGTAAACTCTGAACAAGTTTAGTCTTTTCTGTTTTCTTGCTCTTTTTTGGAATTTACACTTTGACTTGATAGTAATAATCTTTTTCTAACATAGGCACAAGGCCAGAAATTTAGTAGGTTAGTCGGTTAAATCGACTCCAGTAATTAACTGGTACTTTTATTTTATCGACCCCGAAAGGATGAAAGGCAAAGTTGGCCTCAGCGGGATTTGAACTCAGAACGTAAAGAGCTAGAACAAATACCGCAAGACATTTTGTCCGACGCTCTAACGATTCCGCCAGTCCATTATTATTATTAATAATAATAATTGTTTCTAACATAGGCACAAGGCCAACAACCCCAGTCCTTGAATGGTACTTTATTTTATCGACATCGGAAGGATGAAAGGCAAAGTTGACCTCAGAGGGATTAACTTTAATAACAATAATATGTAAGTCAATAGGTGTCATATATGGCTTCTACTTGGTCATTCGATTTGCTAGAAATAACAGCCAAACTCTCTCAAATTTCATCCTACAGTCTTAAAAAGTGAAGCCGATATGTGCATCCAGGTAATGTAGTGGCTGGATACATTATATCTTAAACGAAGACTGGTGGATCATGGCTGGAATACCTGTGATCATAGGTCTGCTCAATCAGGGGCTGACCTGGGGCTAAACAACAACAACTAGCTTTTTATTGAGGATGTTTAAAGTCGACTAATTTTTACTCACATTTTTCTTCCCCTGAACAAATAAGTTATCTATGTAGAGAGACATATGTGTCCGTAATTTGAATGTAAATGGTTAAAGGCTACAGCTAGGAAGTTGATTTAATCATTTTGATCAAGTGAAATATGGTATTGTGAGAAAGATAAAATAAAAATCTTTCGTTGTTGACAGATATTTCAAGTATGGAGCTATTTCTGTTAACATCTTGGGGGCTGTTTATTTATTTATTTATATATCTCCGTTACTGTCCTGTTATCTGTCTGTTTTTGTAAACAACCCCTTCACCCAAAGGTGAAGGTGTATATGTGTGTGCATATGTATTCGTGTGTGTAAGTAAATATCTGTGCAAAGTCAACCCTTGGATTCTTGACATTCCCGTTACGGAAAAAACAGATGAACAAGTTGTATCTGTTGGGGCTCGTGACAGTCTCCCAACAATAGACCGAATAGTTGAAATTATTTCGAAGTTGTACTGGTTTGGCAAGTGACTTGATCTGAGATTTAGCGTGTGTTGAAACTGAAGCAATTGCACTGGGTAGTAGTCAGGATAGCTATTTAAAACACATGTATGTATACGTAAGCGCTGGCATAATCGTGTTGTTCCGGGTTCGATCCCACTGCACGGCACCTTGGGCAGGTATCTTTTAGTGTAACCTCGAGTTGACCAATGCCTTGTAAATGGAAGTTTGTAGGCGGAAACTGCACAAACCCGTCGTGTGTGTATGCATGCATGTGTGTGTTTTACCAGTGAAAACGGTCCAGTCGTGTTACGTCACTTTACGTCAAAAGATAACTTAGCTATTTGATAAATATAGATCGATAACATTAGTACCAGACTGAAATAAATACCGGCGGGGTCGATATGATCGACTAAACCAGCATGGCTGTAGTGTAATGACTGAAACCAGTAAAAGAATACCAACAAATCACATCCTACGACATTGGATAATATAGTCCGAAGTACCAGTGTCTGGAATAAACCTGGACGGCCATGACTGGAATGCCTTTAATCATAGGTCTGCTCGGGGCAGACTTGGATCTAAACAACAATATATTCACTTTTGCTTTATTTTGTAATAGTATCATATATACTATTATATTTATTATATATAAATAGCATTATATGCTGTGGACGCAGCATGGACAAATGGTTAAGAAGCTCGCTTCGCAATCACAAGGTCCCAGGTTCGGGACCTCGTGATTGCGCAGCATCTTGGGTAAGTGACTTTGCCATAGCCTTGGGTCGACCCAAGCCTTGTGAGTGAATCTGGGTAGACGGAGACTGTATAGAAGCCCGTCGGATGGATTGTACCTGTAATTCTATTATACCTGTGTCACGCTGATTCTGTCTGGGGATTACGTTTAAGGGTACACGTGTCTGTGGAATACTCAGCCGCTTTCGCGTTAATTCAATGAGTAGGCCGTTCTATTGATCAAACAATGGAACACTCATCGTTTGAACCGACGGAGAATCCATCAGTATTATGTACTATAGTATTGTATAGTATTTTTTAACCTCTACGTGGTTGCTCAAATTACTAGTAAATTACCAGGATGGTCATATATATGACGGATTTCTGCTCAGTTTCCATCTACCAAATTCACTCACAAAGCATTGGTTGGCCCGAGGCTATAGAAGACACTTGCCCAAGGTGCCACGCAGTGGGGCTGAACCAGAAACCATGTAGTTACAAAGCGAAGTTCTTAACCACACAGCCATGCCTGTTCTATAGATTAGAAATACTCACGTGATGAGGAAAATACAACATTAGTTCAATGTCTAATTGATATTATCAAATCATTTTTGGCAAGTAAGGGTGACAACTCTGGTCATGTTTCCTTCTAATTAAACCTCCTCGGCTAAGCATATACACTTCACTGTGCTCACCGAAGTAGTTGTGAAGTTTCTAATTTTTAGAAACTGTACTTTTTTAGTAAACAGAAAGCATAATCAATGAGTGTGTTTCGCAATATACACTCGGGTAGAAGGGTGAATGTCATATAGTCCAACAAAAGTATGCTCGATTTTTTTTTTTTTTTTTTTTTTTTTTTTCCAAGCTCTAAACTCATGACCTCGTTTTATTTTATTTATATATAGTGAATAGAAACAGAAATAAAAAAAAAACTTATTTTGGGGTTTAATTTTTCTTTAATGCCATTGTTCACAGCTAACTGTATTCAATGTATTTTAGTCTATAACTTTCGTCTTGTAACATTTCATTTACCCTTTTGATGGAGATAAATGGTAGCTGGGCTAATGTTGATTTTTAAAGAGAGAGATCCAGAGAATGACTGGGGTGTGTGTGTGCGCGCGTGTGGGGGAATGCCCAGGGACGCCTGCTGCATGAAAACGTAATAAGTAAAGTGGATGCTAGCATACTTGATGTAGTAAGCCAAGAAATTTTAATTAATTAAAATTATATACCCTTAGTGATGAACAAATTATCTAAATGGCTAATTCTTGTCAAAAAAAACAAGGGAGACAACCTCAATGTTTATTAAAAATAAAAATGCAATGCAGTGGGGGAGTGTCTGAACTTTACCAGTATGGCAACAACTCCAGGTATGTCTCAGTCTTATTAGGCTTCATCTAATAAAAAAATTAGGGGTTGTCTCCCTTGTCTTTTTTGATCAGAGTTAGTCATTTACATAATGAGTTATTCTCATCAGTAAGGGTATAATTTTAATTACAATTTCTTGGCTGACTATATCAAGTATGCCAGTAGCCACTTTGTTAAGAGAGAGAGAGAGAGAGAGAGAGAGCAAAGGCAGTGAGAGAGAGAGAGAGAGAGAGCAAAGGCAGTGCTGTGTGTAGTCTCTCAAATCTGCTCAATTTAGAAGCCTAATCTCTCTTTGATCCTCCTTTTACTTTTGCCAAAATGGGAGCCATATGCCTGAAAACAAAAATCTCTGAACAATATGTTCACAACTGAAACAGGATTGCCAGAACTGGGGTGTGGTGGGGGCAACAGCAACAACAACAAATATATTATTAGAAAGAAAGTTTACCCTTTTGTGACCATATTTATGATGCAATTCATGCTGCTTTAATGAGGACAACTCTGTTGCAAGCATTCAGACCAGGTCCTTGGTCTGAGTATAACTGCCTCCTTTCTAGTCTTGGAGGTCCAGCAAAAAGGTCATGGCATTGCCTATACTCATCTGACTAAGTCATAAAACAAAAAAGAAAAAAATCAAAACACACACACACACACACACTTCCTGCTGTAATATCTGAAGACTTTCAAACTGCTGTGGGGGGGGGGGGGGGAATTGAAAAAAAA
>JAOPJM010086855.1:0-14212 GCA_027124095.1 Muusoctopus leioderma
TGGCCTTGTGCCTAAATTAGAAACAATTATTATTATTATTATTATTATTATTATTATTATTATTATTATTATTATCAAAAACTAGAGAAAAATAAGAATTCTTTGGTGGAGTATGAGCAAGGAATCGCCGCGGACAAGATTTTTCAAAACAGCGAACACAACATCTAGACAATCGTGGAAAGCCATGAAATTCCGAGAAACAGACCAGATGCTGCAAAACACAAACAGCTGGAAGGTACCAGGACAGGATAAGATTCTGAACTCCTTGTTAAATTTTTTAACAGAGACACACAAGGTGCTAACAGAAATGTTTAATGAGACATTGATGGTGCCGGAGACAACATGTGGCTGGCTTACCGAGAGGAAAATCATTTTAATCAACAAGACTAAAAGCCCATAATCTGCCATTCTGCATCTTTCAAAGCATTAGTTGCCAAAAAAACGCCTGGAAAAAAAAGAACCTCTTTCCAAAGACTGTAGAAAGAGAAAGAAGGGTCTGGCCAAGACATGGATTGAATACTAAAATACGTTTGACTGTGTTTCCCACATTAGCCATGAGTAACGTAGCACCAGTAACAAGAAAATACAATAATCATGGCATGAGTAATTGACAAACAATTTTCGAGGTACAGACAAAATAGGGAATTATAAAAAGTAACCCTATGTATGTTAGAAGAGGGTTATTCCAAGGCGATTATCTCTCTCCACTTCTTTTCCGTCTGGCGCGAACGACTTTAGACGTCATCTTAATCAGTAATGAACTCGTATACAAAGGTTATGGAGAGACAATCAAACAACTTTTGTATATGGTCGACGCCAAATTCTATGCTGCAGATGATAAACAACAGGATTGCAGACTGTAGACGGATTTACCAGAGGATTTGATATGAGATTCGTATTAGAAAATGCGCCAAGGTAAAATTGGAGAGAAGAAAATTAATTACGAACACTAATATGATGCTAGATAAAGAAACTGTGAGAACAGAATTACAACAGTTAGTCTTACAAATATTAGGAATCATTCAATTAGAAAGTGTACATCACACACAAATGAAAGAAAAGCTTAGGAAAAAAAGTTTTATACGCATTAGAATAATAATTAAAACAGAGCTAAATGCAAAAATAATAATTTAGGCATCAATAAGTTATTACTCTAAAAGTAATAACTTTTAGTTATAATATTCCCTATTCGACGCTAAACGAACTAGCATGACTACAGAGAAAAATACGAACAATAATGACCACATTTAGAATAAACCATCCAGAATGTGACTTTGCAATATGATATTTACCATGAATATAGGGAGGTAGGGCTCTTTGACAGCTAGAAAACTTTTATTAAATATCCACTGTATGAATACAGAAATACCTAATGAATAATATTTGGAAGCTAATACATATAGCTATAAAATACGAATAAACAAAACCAAAACTGTTGTGTGTCTCCAAAGAGAATGAAAAATGCAAAACTGAGGTTGAAGTCACTCATAGTTATGAAGTAAAAGGAGAAACAACAAACGTCATTATGAAATGGCTAAAATCTCAAATAAAAATGGGACTACAGGATGCCATGGCAAAGCGATGGCAAGAAAAGACCCTACATGCCTAATAAAAGAAGAAAAAAAACAAAAACTGAACGGTAGAGTTAGACAAAGAAAATTCAGAGTAGCAGCTGTGAAGTACACAACTCGAAGCTGAGACTGAAGCTTACTGATTGCAGCAGAAGATTAAAACCTGCTGTGCGAAAACACCAAAATATGTCATGAACCAGAATATATTAAGTAACTTCAGATAATGTTGAAGTTAGGAAGAAGCAATTAACCACATCGTGGTAGGCTGTCCAGCCTTAGACAATAGAAAATACGTCTATAGCCATGACGGAGTTGGGGATTACATTCACTGGAAGTTATGCCAGCATTAGGGCATACCAACCGAAAACTGGTGGTATAGATATACACCAGGAAATTTTCAGAGAATGCGAAGCGACCATACTCTGAGATATACCAATTCACAGAGACCTAGAAATCAAGTATAATCGACAACTTATTGCTGCCAAGAACAACTAGGAAATAAAGTGTCTCTTAATTGAAGTATCGGACCCAGCCGTTGAGAGTGTATATCTCAAAGAAAGGGAGAACTTATCCAAATAAAAAGATCTGGAAATAGCGTTAATTTGAATGTTGGGGCTGAAGACACACACATGTTCATCGTCGTCGTCATCCAGGAATCTCTATAGATCTGACAGCTTCAGTGCGTGCCTGCGCATCAAAAGTGACAGTATCGCGCGGCACTAACAGGTAGTGGGTGTTGGCAGTAGATGGGTGTCCTGACCAGCGGGACCAGTCTTCTCCATAAGGAATGGAAGAGCATACGCTCCAGTATGGTCAAATGGTTCCTGGGACAAGGGACAGCAGTCAGGCGGTAGTGGGTTACCGAAATGATATAGACGTTAGCTCCTTCTATCCGACCTTTCCTTCTATCCGACCTTTCAATAATAGCTTCATGTCAGCCCATTTCTAAGTGAGACTGGCCACCAAGCCCGCGACATCTTCTCAGTTTTTATCCACTTGGAGGTTTAGTACAAACCAGATCTCAAGCACCTTAACTGGTCCCTTGTTCCAGTGACAGAAGCCGCCTCTCCACGTGCCAAGTTGCAGGTCCACTGACTTGTCGTGGTCCATGCATCCTCTCGTCACCTCCTGGTGCTCCTGCAGAATGGTGCTGACCATCTCGATTTTCAATGCGTCAGACATCATGACGGTGACACGTCCCTCCTGTGTCCTAGTTTGAGTGGCTTATTCCTTATGCTTCTTGTTTTTGCAGCAACGGCTCCAGTGCCAAAACTTGTAGAAGAGATGAGAGGAGGCAACCATGACACACCGAGTGCGATGCGAAACGGTTTCCATAGTTAGCCGTTTATTTTGACCACTATACATTGTAGTGATCCAACAGCTGAAGACGGGAAAAAAACCAGCTGCTCTTAAAACAGCCGCCAGGTAGCGATGGCTAACCCTGTTGTACGCATTAGACTGACTAAATTGATTAGGGCCCCACCGAAGCCAAATCTAGAAGTGACCCATCCTACGATGTAACACATGAGGTTGAGGCTGTCTTGAATAGATCTGCTGGGGGATTTTACAAGTGTGGGCGTCTCCAACTAAATCACAGACGACAGACAAGCATCAAGATCTTGGTTAACCCTTTCCCAAAATCTTTAACCCTATGTTGAGCTGAGGTATCGGCCTGAATTGCTGGCGGCCATCCTCAGCAGCGTCACTACTCTTCGGCTCAGGCGACTTGGGATGTTCCCAGTCTGCTGCCAGTTGCAGTATACAGCTTGTAAGATGGTAAATCACGAGTCTGTCATGTTACAGTAAGTTCGTAGAGCAGGTTGACGTCTTATAGACTATTGAGATCTTGGATCGGCGCCTGAAGAGTCTTACGTTGTTCTTTTTGGCAGAGTAGCATCCTTTGTGGTTGCAGACGGCCCCATGGGAGGTGACAGGCCCAGCTGCGATTATTGCATTTGAAGCTAGAGTCTGACATTCTTGTTCTGGTGCTGTTTTTTCGTTCACCAGCAAACATCTGCTTCTCCTTTAGTCTTTTTAAACCGTTGCTTAGTTCCAGTCTCTAGTGGGAATGATCACTCGCAATGTGCCCCCACCTTTCGACGTTCATGTTCAATTACTTCATGTCTCTCTTGCAGACATATTTGAAACGAAGATGGGGTTGCCCTTATGATCACTTTCCAGAGGCTAGCTCCCCATACATCATGTCTTTCAGGATCCTTCCGTCTGACATACGGTGTATGTGACCAAGCCAGCAGAGACATCGTTGTTGAAGCAGGATAAGGAGGCTGGGTGTCTGGGTGTCGGCCCATATGTCATTGTTGGTGAATCGATCGGTGTTCTTGATATCCAGGATGTGTCTCAGTCTACGAAGGTGAGAGGGATTCAGACCTTGCCCTTGTCTGGAGTAGAGGCTGCAGGTCTCACTGCCGTAAAGCAGTGTGGTGAGGACACAATCTATGTGGACTGCAACCTTGGTGTACGTCGTTAGCTTGTTATTCTCCCATACTCTCATTCCAGCCTGGCTAACGTTGAGGATGTTCTTCTGATACGTATGTTGTTCTCAGACTCTAGAGAGCGATTGTTCCGGATAGTGGAGCCAATGTATATAAACTTGTGGACTACGTCCAGCTCGTAATTGTTCATGGTAATGGCAGTGTGGTGTTCAACGCCTTGAACCAACACTTGGGTCTTCTTCAGACTGATGTTCAAGCTGAAGTCCTGGCAAGATCTTGAGAAGTTGTCAATATGGCATAATAATTGCTCCTCCGAGTGTGCTGCCAGTATCGTCTGCATACAACATATCCCTGATGAGTACTTCACGAAATTTGGTTTTCACTCTAAGTCAGGACAGATTGAGTAGCTTTCTGTTCGATCCTGCTCGAAAGTAAACACCATCAGTTGATGTTCTAAAGTTGCGTTTCACTTTGACGGCGAAGACGGTGCCAAACAGGGTGGGGGCTAGTACACAGCCCTGTTTCCCACAACTGCAGATATTGAAGGCTTCCGAAGAAGAGCCGTCAAACTGAATGACGTGCTTCATGTCTGTGTGGAATGACTGAACTATGAACTATCCAGAGAAGATTAGGGGAACAAGCAATCCTGGCGTGGATTTTGAACAGGCCATCTATACTCACAAGTTTGAAGGCTTTTGTGAGCACGGTGAAAGCAACGTAAGTGGTTTTCTTTAAACACTATATATCTCTTGTAATTGTCGAAGGGAGAAAATCATGTCGATTGTGAAGCATGTTGAGCTTAAACCTCACTGACAATCGGCTATACCCTCTCAGCGATTTTCTGCAGTCGGTTCAGGATCACCTGAGCGAAGGCCTTCCGAACGATGCTCAGCGAAGAGATCCCTCTGTAGTTGTTACGGTCGCTTCTGTCCCCTTTGTTCTTATTCAAGTTGACAATATTTCAGTCTCTCATGCTCTGTGGTACTGCTCCTTCTTACCAACATTGACTCAGTAGTACGTGTAGGTGGTTTAGCAGGACGCATTTTGTACACCTGATGGCCTATGGTAGAATGACATCCAATCCTTGTGCCTTCCCGTTGGGTGTCTGTCAATGGCGTTACTCAGCTCATCAGCAGTCGGCTATGCATCCAGTTCCTCCACGACCGGTGGGCGTTCCTCTGCGGGTAGCACGCTATCTGAGATGCTGTTTTCTCTAGAGTAGTTCTCTATATATCTCTCCATCTGCCAGCACTTGTCTTTGATAGACTTGCCTGTTATGGTTTTCAGTTTTACAGTTTTGCTCTTGGTTAGGTGGATTGCTTTTTTGATTCCCTCGTATACTCCACGGATGTCGCCAGTATCAAATTATAACTGAATACTTTCACAGGGTTGTAAGCAACAGCCATTTGAACAGCGTGTGTCTGTTTTCTGGTCATAGCTTCTTGCTGTTCGTAGCGCTTACATGCTTGCCTGGGTGGTGCAGCGTTTCTGTTCTAGTAGTACAGCACGCTTTACCTCGATGTGGTAGTCTTGCCTGAACTCGCTTCAAACTAGTCCTGTGTGGTGTGTTGCCCCGTTTCCTCCCGAAGTCCTTGATTGCAGTGCTGTAGATGGTGTTCTTGAGAGAGTCTGATCCCAACTGAACATCTCTCCTGGTGGGTTTGCAAGGAGAGCATCCTCCAGTGACTCAATGAACTCCACCACATTGACTAGGTGTGGTGTCTTACTGGCATCGATATGCTACATACCTGGAGGCTTGGTGTAGTGCATCTTCTTTGGCCGAAGTTTGACCTTGCAGCAAACTAGAGAGTGATCAATGTCACAGTTGGCACCCTGAAAGGATTGAATTATGAGCCCGTTTCTCAGGTGTCAGCGTCTTGTAATTATGAGGTCTAGTTGGTGGCAGTGTTTGGAATGGAGATGTCTCCCAGACACTTTCTGCTATGCTTTTGTATGGAAGTAGGGGTCAGTGACACACAATTTGTGGAGTATGCAAAGCTATTCGAGCAATCGTTGCACATTGTCATTTATGTTGCCAATTCCTTACCGTCTGAGTTAGGTTGGACAGGAGTCGTTATCGGTGCCCTCTCTGGCGTTGAAAGTCACCAAGCAGTTGAAGCTTTTACTATTTTGGTATCTCTTGTATTATACTTGACAGCTAGGGGTGGAACGTTTTCTTTGCGTCCTGTGTAGAGTAGAGGAATTGGGTATATACACTGACAACGCTGACAGGCCCATCGGATGTGTGGAGACGAATAGAAAAAGTCTGCTCCGTCCCTCTCTCGCTGGTCTCCAGAATGTTCAGTAATGAATTCCTCACTGCGAAGCTAACACCATAATCTCTGGTCTTGTTGGAACCCTTCCCTGGCAGAATGAGGTAGAGTCCCTCTTACGTAGAGTTCTCGATCCTGTGAGACGTGTCTCTTGGAGTGTTGCGATGTCCACTTGGAGTCTTAGCAGTTTATTGTTAATCACTGATGTCTTCCTTGTATCGCTACACTTGTGAAGTTTATCTGATATACCAATGGTCATTGTACAAACAATCCAACATCCTAGTCTCAGTGTTAGTTTCTTCCTTTGTCTTCTTTTTGCGTCTGGTGCAGTGTTTATCCTCTGCAGTTCGGGCTACTTGTAGCCCATAGCCCCACACACCCAGTGGAGCAAACTGTAGCGGGACAGCACCTAATTTGCTGAGGTCTGCCCAGTTTAGGTGGGTGATAGATGTCCAATGAGAAATGATGACCTCTCCATCCGTAGAAAGCAATCCCTAGTACCTTGCTGTATGGCAATTGAACGCAGACTTATAACCGGTAGACTACTATTTTCCGTGCTGTGCCATCATGATGAGGTGACGATGGAGTGTGCTCTCCAGAGCGCAGGCCTGGGTAAGGTTAGTATAGAAGACCATCAGTTGCCCATGCAGGACGTCTCTCCTCTCCACACCACTGATGTTGTTTAAGGAAAGGGTAAGTGTCTTCTCTTAGACACCATAAGTGGCGGGGAGAAGGGAGTGATTGGTAACGCCGACACCACCAATCGCTAGATACGTAGTTCAAGTACCGTCAGCGGGTTTGTTCCTCTTCTCTCTCTCAAAGTGTTATTTATAATGTCTAATACCATTTACATTATAATCTCAGAAATTAGTTCATGATTTGTTTATGGAATTATTTCTCGTTGCAACATCGAAATGGGGTAGAACACTTTGATATGGTGGAAGTTAGTACAATAACCTGTCCTTCTATTATTATGTATTCACGAATTGTCTTGTGGAGATAACATATTAGACTATAAATAGCAAACGTAAATTAGAATATCTACTTGAAGATAGACTGACAGATCCTTTGTAATATAATCTCTCTCGAAATTGTGATAATAATGTTTGATTTCATTTATATTAAAATCTTAGCTGTTAATTCAACTGCAATATCAACAGTAAGAAAGGTGTGTGTATTGGATGTATTTGGTTGAGGATAGTACTCAGACTGCTAGTTCAGAAGATCAGGATCTTTTATAGTAGTATTTGAATAAAAGATGAATAATACAGCTTGTTAGTGTGATAGTGGTTGTGGTTTGTTAGTGAGAGAAGATATTCCTTTCATTCGGATGCTATTTGTATATATTTAGCCCAGGTTATGTGGACAGTACTCTAATGTGCATTGGACTTGTACAGTAGTTAATCTACTTTTCAAATCTGAAGTACGTTTTACCATGAAAAGGAAGCTTAGCTATTGGAGGTAGTCATCGCTATATTATTAATATCTGTAGTTGCCATTAGAGGTGATTAGAGAAATATTAGGCCAGGCCTTGTTTGCAATAGGTTTGGAGGCAATAGCTGTGTATTCGTTAGTTTTATTCCTTATAATGTATAATAAATATGATTTGTTATTGGTAAATGAGTCTCGCTTGTAATGTATCTTTATTGGGGTCTTTACTGTGGTCTCAGCAAGATGTTTGCCCCTTTTTGTTTCTGTATCTATTTCTATGTTTCTTTATACTGACGATTGAACACTATCAGTCATATCATTTATAACAAGACTGTATATATTGTAGGTTCTGCAATGTGATTTATAACCATGATCTGTGGATTATAGAAGTTTATCATTTAAAGTTCCTAGTTTCCTTTACAAGAAGAGAATCAAAATAAGATAAATTGGAGGAAACTGTAGCAGCTGCTGCAGCTGATATTTCCAGTGAAAACAGGTCTAGAAATGAAAATGACTAAGAAAAGTCGGAAAAATCTACTTAGATGAAGGAAAAAGTCTATTGAAAAAGTATATATAAATATGAACACTTTGACAGTGTGAAGAAAAACCAACATGTTTGCCTATTTATTATTTAACCAAGAATGTTAACATTTCTTCAGAGCAATATTTCTTTTGAAATGCCTTTTGAGAATTTTAATTTCTGAAAAATAATCAAAATTGAATTACATGATTCCCATGTTCATTCTTGAAGAAATATTTGGTAGACACGTGTGAGTCATTTGGAAAAATATGTTACTTTAATTGCAGACGGTTTAATGTATATTTAGAAAAGAGGTAAACTTGCGGAATACTAACTGATATATACCACATAATTCTCAGTTTAATATTCTTAATAAGAACCACAACAAAATATAGGGTAGATAAATCCTGTCAAATTATTTAGGAACTAAATCTATTTAAAAAAATGATCGATCCAATTTCAAAGCTGGATATGTGTATAATTTTGCCAATTTCAGTTATGATTCTTAACTATATATCAATGGAAGCAGATGAGCTGATCATAGCAGCATGACTGTCTGTGGAAAATTTTGAAATAGCTTACTTGAAATAGCTTACTTACTGAAATTATTTTATTATACTTTCTTATACTTTCTTCATAATATTATTATTAACTTAAAACAAACATAACGAAATACCAAGGAGCTACCATACCTTTAGGGTCGTTCTATAAATGAACTGCTATGGGAAATTAAAGATTCTTTCACTCATTTGGTAACTTTTCTGCCCGCTTATATATTTCTTCAACATTATTTTTATATTAGAGACACTTTAAAGAAATAAAGTTTCCAAGATATTGAGGAGATGAAAACATTATTTTAAGCATATTAATAAAAACAACAAATGTAATAATAGAAAATAATTATATAGGTCCTAGCACATGTTTTGTATAGGAAGTGTATCAAGAAATTAAACCCACCACGATGCTAAAGTATATTTTCTCAAGTCACTGATCATCAAGAGATTAGTACAAATGGTCCCATTGCTGCGGACACACACCCACTTCTAACTCAAACGTTGCTGATAGTTAGTGTGCGTGCGTGCGTGCGTGTGTGTGTGTGTGTGTGTGTATGTGTGTGTGTAAAGGAATACACACTGACGAATACACAATTAATACCTGCAAACTGATTGCATATGCCAGTCCTGACCTAGTATTTCTATAATCAGCTTTACATGGCAACCCCTCATATTAATAACATACTTCTGGTGTTCATCCCTAGCAACTAGAGTTTATCGGTGACACTGCTAGATCAAAGAGGTTTGGAATTTATTTGTAATTATTGAACTGAAAAGTCCGCGGAAAACCTATGCAACACATCTCTATTGCTGCCCAGAATAGCGTAGAGTGCATCTCATCTTATAAAGACCGACAACCTTCTATGGAATGCTAAGATAAAAGGAAATTTCATTCGTCTCATTACACAGCTTGTAGTGTGTCGTGAACCCACACAACATACACGTACTAAAACCAAACTTGACAACAGGACTGCATCTCCGTCAGATAGATGAACTGCTCAAAAGCGGCACTTACAAATTACGATCACACTTATTCACCATCCAGAAATGTCTGTAGATTCAGCAGACTCAGCGTATTCTTACAAAACATCTGTCCCGAGCCTCTACAAGATTGGCATTGTCAACATATGAGGTTAATGACGAAATGTGCGAATCCATACCAAAATATAAAATCAAATGCTCTAATCTGATCAGAATTACACTGGGGCAAGGAACTAGGAACAGGTGACTGCATTTTCGAAAACCTGTCGGCTCTACTTTGTCTTGTCTCTTTTCATGAACCATGCCATGCTTCTTGTCATCATTGTCCCTAACACAGACACTAGTACAGGTTGGATGCTTAATTATCAACATTAATTATGTAAGATATTTTGCTATAATTATTTAGTTCAATATATGACAATGTATAATATTAGCCTTCTTACAGTGATTTTGGTGTTAAATTATTTCCTCTTGAATACATATAATAGTGTATGTTTCTTAAAACGTAGAAAGGATGCACTGACAGCAGCATAATTATAATTTCAGAGGTTTTAAAACTCGAGGTTTTAAGCCAAATTTTATTCCATGTGCAAATATTAGGTTATTACACATGAAGTGTCATTTTTTTAATAGGGTAATCCATTTTCAGCAATAACCTGTTTCCAACGACTAATATGCCAGCTCCACAGAATTCGATAGGTTCTGTAAAAGCTCTAATTATGGCTTCCCTGTTATCGAATCTTTTATTATGCATATAAAGTTCAGAAATGCGTGAAAAGATGATAATCTGTAAGCGACATGTCCGGTGAATATGAAGGATGCTGCAAGACTTCATATTTTAATTGTGCAAGCTTAGACAATATTGGTTGAGAAGTATGTGATGGGGTCTGGCATTGTCATAGAGCAATATTGGTCTATGCCTGTTTATTAATGCAGGATGTTGTGCGCTAATTGTGAATGTATTTCAGTAATCTGTTGACAATAAGACTGGGCTGTTATTGTTTCCAAAGGATTCTAAAATCACAAATTGATAATTCCAGCACATGCCCACCAAGCTGTAACCATAGCCTATTTGTTGGTGTAACGGTGGCTTTGACATGTATCTTGGCCTTCATTCTTGTTTAATGACAAGAGATGGGCAAACATCAAATCATCACAATTTCTGAAGTCATCCAATTCATGTTGGACCCACTATTTCATGTTTGTAACCTTCGGTATTACCCTGAGAGATGACATGATATAGTCGCTGTAGAAATGCTAACATCTTAAGCAAGTGCTCGAGCCATTGTTCTTGAGTTTTGTTTCCAAAGCTACATCCTTATTCAGAACCATATTTCCAAATCAACACCTGCAAAACCAACGCCGAATAGTTCTCACTTTTGTCGTGTTCTCTCCAAATGCTATGTTGATATTAACATCAGCTTCAGCAGAATTATGACCTAACTAAAATTCACACACTAAAATTAGTCTATGTACTTGGGTAGCCACTATTGCTATTTGGAGTGCAAAAACGTCAAATAATAAGAATAATAGATTCAATTTAAATTGAATCTGAAAATGTTCAATTACACTAGTAATCTTTCATAATTAGTATCATTCGTTATGATGTAAAGAATATGATATTTCACGTGTAACAACTTGATATAATTTCATATAGTTGCAATAACACAACTTACAGAGAAAATAATCTATATATATAATACAACAACACACTGTACCGAATACATAGACAACAGTAACAAAAAGCACGTCAATGAAAACCAACACAAAGCAAACTTGTGCTCTGTTACCAGTAACGGAATCTGCTATAATTAAACAATACTGTACATATTTGAGGGAAACAATTATGCATAAGAAATCACGTTGAAAAACATATGTCTAACAATGAAAAATACATGGCAACGACAATTTATGATATTCAGAGAGGGGGGGGTAGAGAAAGCGAGTAGAGAGAGTAGTCTCCAAGTGTTGAACATATATGCAGTATTAATAGTAACAACAAATTCAATACAACAAAGCAAATTTGCAGTTCTTCCGAAAGTCTTATGGACTTAAACAGGTTGAACCAGGTACTGTACCAACGGTTGTTTCCAATAAAAGCGCGCATCAGCTTGAAAAAATAGTCTGGAAATTGGAAGAAGGAATTTAAAAAAAATGAAAGAAGAGATCTCTATTTCGTACAAAAGAATGAAAAATTGATTAAAAGGAAATTTAAAAATATATGAAGCTATTAAGTATAATTAATAAATCCCGAGGGTCGTGGAGAGGAGTAATAATGGCACCAAACCAAACATATTTAGACAATCAGACAAAACTGAAAATAAAGATTTTATGAACAAAACATTCTCTTCACGCCTAATTTGAAAAACTTAACTGAGGTCACAAACTAAATAGAAATATATTAAAGGAATACTCTTTTACTCTCTTACTCTTTTTAACGATCTCTAAGCCGAACCGCTATGTTACGGGACATAAACAAACACAGAGATAGACACACATACACATACATATAAATATATATACGACGGGGTTCTCAGTTTCCGTCTACAAAATTCACTCACAAGGCATTGGTCGGCCCAAGGCTATAGTAGAAGACACTTACCCAAGGTGCCATGCAGTGGGAATGAACCCGAAACCATGTGGTTGCGAAGCGAACTCCTTAACCACACAGCCAGCTGCGCCTATGTAATAGTAATAGAAAATATACGAATGATGAAACTAAACATAACAATAGTGTGTCCTGGATAATAACATATCCAATAAGGGTGCCTCTACATGATTGCTCGACCTGCTAGAATAGTAGCCAAATCTCCCTCAAATATTATTCTACCGTCTAGAAAAGGAGTGGAACATATTGGATGATGTTGACATTGATACGCCTTGCTCAACAGAGACGGAGTGATCATGTCGTTCAAATTTTTAACAAGTTCATATAATTGCTGAAATTTTCAATGCTATAATTAGAAAGCCAGAAACAGCAACAAATGTGCTCAGTAAATAACTGATGAATAACTGCAATACATAATCAAATAATAACAGAAAACAACGTCTGAATTACAACTATCAATTATATGTATTACCCAAACGTTAATAGTGTCGCTCAGAAAGAATAAAAACATTGAAGAGCAAAATACGTGAGCAGATGAATGTGTTGAAGAGGTGTACGTTTTGTGGCTGACTTAGAAGAATGACAGTCTTTCATGCTTAGTTTGAAATGTCTATTAAACACGAACAACAATGGACAATTTTAATGAACTCTTGTTAGATATATAATTTTGTGGAGAATGGGGGGGGGGAGACATTCTCTGTAGATGTTTCAAATACATAAACATATGTGTGTGCGTGTGTGTGTATGGGTGTGTGTGTGTGTGTGTGCGTGTGTGTCTGTGTGTGTGTGTGTGTGTGTGTGTGTGTGTGTGTCTGTGTGTGTCTGTGTCTGTGTGTCACACGCAGTGGAAATTCCTGAAATATAAAACAAAACCACTTAAGAATAACAGAAATTAACTATCCATAAGCAATTGAGTGTGTCTCACAGTCATTAATTTTGGAAATACTAATCCTAAATAAGAATACATTAATTGATATTATATATAGTAGATATATTATGGAAGGCCGGTGAAAAACTATACACAAATAAGAGGTATATCACATGAATAAAAACTCAAATAATTTCCATCAATACGTAAATATTATAAGGAATTTTTTCTTAGCACTTGTTTTCTACAAAGTGGTAACGCATCTAATCATAATGTTAAACCACTAAATGAAACAATATAAAAAATACAATTAATAAGTACAAATCAAATATTTCATATATAACGTATATTAGATAGTGCTAATGTTAAACTCTGCCACATTATTATTGAAGATTTCAGAAAAACCTACACTCAATTCCGTGATTACCATTTCTTTTCACTGATATGTCCAGAAACTCTGTGTGAGGAGAAAAATACTCAAAATTATTGGCGCAGAATAATTTTAGGAATAAATAATTCTCATGTTCATGAGAAAAATGTGACAACGAAAATAGAACAACGTGATCTTTATAGCAGTAACAAATAAAAATATTAATAAGAATAACATGTACAACAATATAAACGCCTGTGTAAATGCAGTTGTATTTAAGGTCATCAAAAACAAATGTATGTCTTATATACAAGTCTATTTATCATATTATTCGTAGAAGGATTAATCTCGCTCCTTTTTTCGCAGAATATGCATTGCAAGTAATTGTTTTTCAATTTCCTTCTGCTATACTGTCATGCAAAGTAATGTTAAATTAATATTTGGAATAAAGTAAATCTGTAGCACTTTGTGCGACCAAATGCTATTATGATATGACTGGGGATACGTTTTCTGACATAAACCCATTCTGTATAATTGGAATGTGCATTAGTAAGGAAATACATAATAGTTATTATGTATATAT
>JAOPJM010087238.1:0-14209 GCA_027124095.1 Muusoctopus leioderma
TTTTGAAGAAAGATTTGTCTCTACACGCTTACAAAATTCAATTGACACAAGAACTCAAGCCTGATGACCATTTGAAGGCATTTACTGTTTTATCGATCCGTCTTAATGGAACACCCTTTATTATCCATTGTCTTCTTACATTTAAATGATGCTAGAATTTTTAATTGAATTGTTTGCCGGTTTCTAATAGGTTGAGTGACCATGTAAATATCTCCTCGTTGGGTCATGTGTGAAATGTTATATGAATATGTGTGCAATGAGCTTGTAATATATATGTATGTGTGTATTGTGTTTCGGTTTAATGACATACTAATATGAATTTAAATAGGCTGGTAGCTTGGCAGAATCGGTAGGGTGCCGGACAAGTTTATGAAGTTTACTGCAAATCACGCCGGAGCTAACTTTTTCTTTTATGCTTCCGAGGTCGATAAAATAACTACAATTCTATTTAATTGACAGTTACCTACCTCATGATGTGTAAGCCTTGTGCCTATGTTATAAATTATTTTGAAGTCAAACGTGGCCGAACATCAAAGAGCCAATATTATCACGAATGTAGACTGTAACTCGGTTTCAATTTTCAGTGAGTACAAATTTATTTCGCATACGCTTCTAATTGGGAATATTATGAATGTTCCAACATCTCATTTTTTAATCCTAAAGTATAAAACATGTATCCATAGAAAAACAAAAAACTTTATATGAACTAGAATGATTGGTAACATCCAAGAGAGACTGTACGCCTTCACTCGATCTACTCGACATAGTAACGAAATCTCCCTCAAATTACACCCTAGCGTCTTAAATATACAAGGATACATTGGACAATCTAGTTCCTCATATACAAAAAAATACGGAATGGTCACGGATGAAATATCTTTTATCGATGCTCAACTCAATCAGGGATGACCTGAGACTAAACAACAACAATCACAACAACAACAACCACAACAACCAAAACAACAACATTAATCATCTGTGTCTATTCTTCATACAGATTTTTATTATTAATAATTTATAAGATCTAAATATGTTCACTAATAGCAATAATGTCCTTGAGAAAGTTGTGAACATTATACAATTTCATTCTTTATTCTTATTGGGGACTTGCGTTGAGATGAGAAATTAATATTTGAACGTATGTGGCCAATGTAGTAAATCCCTGGTAAGTGGAGATCACGACGTGGTTGCAATCCCCGCTTGAATCCCATTTCTCCTCAGTTGATGGTCTGAGGTAACACATGAACCTCACAGCATCTCATTTCTTCTCCACTAAAATATAGAGTCGTTCTTGCTACTCGAGAAAGTCGCATTGATTTAAGTGCTGAGGTGTGCATGCTGTACATTACTGGTGGCAAGATAAAAGTGCCGATACTTTGAAAGTAGTAATTGTTGTTTTTTGTTGTGTAGCCCTAGGTAAACTCGGATCAAGCAGACTCACGGTGCGTAAGGAATTGGCCGAACGTCTCGGTGTGGTCCACAGATATATAACTCCGGATATGCCATGCCTAAAGTCAGCTGAAGACCATACTGCATATTGTGACATGCAGTGGCTAACTATGTGTGATACGGTGTAGCTGTCTGGATGTTCTATATTCGCTCCACTGCTCAGTCTGTTTATGTGCAGGCCCAAGTCGGCCCTGATCAAACAGAAATATGGCATGCATTTAGTTGGTGAATGACTAGGCACGACCGACGTAACTGTTGTTCCAGACATATAATTCCTCCACCTCACTGAGGGCCATACTGCACACTCTGGCAAGCAATGGGGAAACGCACATGGAGTGTGACAGGCTGCTGTGTTCTCTCCACTGTCCAGTCTCTTTATGTACGCTTGTTGCTGAATTTGCTGTTTAAACCCAGGTCAGCCCTATGATCAATGGCGTTTTTGCCCTCACTATTCCATTTCTTTATATGTTAGGGACTACATTGTGGAACATATTCTTCTTTATATAAAAAGGTATGGCGTGATTAGAGGGATATTTGGCTGCTATTTCCAACAAATCGAGTGACCGTGTAGAGGCTCCGTCGTTAGCTCACAATACACCTGTAGATTATGATGGTAGCAACAGCGGAAGCTGGCACGGTTGACTCTATCAGAGTGCGACAGTTGCTGGTCTCCTGCACATATCATTCGTGGTGGGCATCCTACCGCTGTGCTTGTCTGTTTGTCGGGGTCAGTTATACTATGTATGTAGTGGTAGGGGCTATGAGGTGGAGCTTAGTGAAATAAGAAAATATTTCACTATTTTATGTTCAGATGGTTTTTGATTTTTAGTATGTTTATTTCGTTGAGCAGGTGGTGTGTATATCACCTATATACAAACTGTTTTGATGTAAAGTACGCTGTAAAGGGTTCTGTTTTGTTTGTTATGATTTGGTGAGTGATATTGGGGTCCAGACAAGACCGGCATAATCTATGATGAACCGAATGTATTCTTCGTACACTCATATAATTTACAATAGAGTGTAGAGATGTATATAATTCCGAGTATCTTTCTCGTTTGTGTATGTAGTATGTTGTTGTTGTTTAGCATCACGTCGACTCTGATTGAGCAGACAATTGATCAAAGTCGTTCCATCCATGCCCATCTCGGTTTCTTTATACAAAGTGTATGTAGCAATATATTATCCAAACATTCTCCCATTCTTTTTTGGAGATGGTAGGATATGATTAGAATGAGATTTGGCTGCTATTCCTAGCAGGTCGAGGTACCACGTAGGAGCTCCCTCGTGTGCTAGTTGTATGTGTATGTTGTTGAGTGTGATTTAAGCAATTTGGTTGTCGTTTTCAGCAGGTCAAGCGGTCAAGTAGAGATTCCTTCGTTGGCTCAAAGAGAGTGTGTGGATTAGACAGATTCTACTATAAATCTCTTGTATTTGAACCAGGTGTCCAGGTGCTTGATCTAGGGTTAGAGTGATTCTGCAGTTGTGTCTATGGAGTGGTAAAGATATATGACTGTGCTTTCAATAGCGTATGAGGCAGTGGGTATCGTTTGGTGGATGGGTGGGATAGTCATGTAAGTACAGGTAAAAAACTGCGCGTGAAAGGATGGATTCTTGTAGTACTCCATCAGAGAAATTGTTGATTCTAGACGTGTTGACGTTGTATACTACATAAGGCTAGCGACCTGAGAGATAGTTTGCTAGCCAGTGTTATGTATTATTTTTAAGGAAGTGTTGAGTATTTTGTTTGTAATTGTGATGGAAGAGAAAGCATTGGTGATGTCGATGGTAATTAGGAAGGTGTTTGTTGTTTTGTTTTTGTTTTTTGTTATTAAAGCCATCATGAAATTTGTGTGTAATTATTGTAACATGGTACTTAAATGTAGTTGTCTGCATCCGTTTTGGTATAAAGAAATGTTACATAGTGACACTAAATATGTGTTTTTTAAACATCATTTTTAGGTTGTGAATCGGGGAAACAATATGAGCCTATGAGGATCCCTCTATGCAGTCGGTTGATCTACTAGAAATAGCAACCAGATCTCCCTCAAACTTTACCTTACACCTTAGAAATGGATGAATATACTGGATATAATAAGCCAATAAAAAAGAGATGGTCATAGAAAACCAAATTAGTTGATGAACAGCAATAAACCACGCGGTTAAATTTTAGCATGGAAAGTGACGGCTCTGCGTGAAGCAGCAAGCAAAATACTTCAAATGATAGAAGTACTACATTCATAAGAGAGTAGTAATTCACAAATGCCTTTTAAAATACCATTAGGAACTTGAATGAAACTAATTTGCTTCAACTAATCGTGAAGTGGACTTACGAGTTGAACTCACAAGGCTTATTATCTATTGCTCTTCGATGCTTAAGTTTTGGACATGGTATTATGCTAAAGGTCTTTAAATTTTATAGATGTACACCATGCATATATTATTGATGTGGAGTGTGTCTAATTCGTATAATGTTCTTAGTTTTGCTGGCAGCTAAAATAAAAGTTTTGGTATATGAAGTAGTTATTTTTTCCTGTCTTTTTTCATTGAGTGAACAGAATCAATATATTGAATATTCAGGCATTAATTGATATCTAAGAATAGAATACTGTACGATTCTGTAGATGCTGCTCGGATTAGTAGGCATTATGCAGGCTCTGGGAAATAATTATATATTACCTAGATTAGGTAGAATTAAGTTTACCTGGTTTGTGTGTGTGGTAGTTTATACATGACCCAACTTGCTTTCCACTCTATTATAGTTTTCATGTACTGCTGAAATATCTAATACTGAGAAGTATTGCATTGTATTACAGTGTAATGTTGAAGAGTATAATAGAAAATAGCATAATGAAAAATGATATATGCATATTCTTCGTATAGTTTTCTTCCCTTTTATATATATTCATAAGGCTGTGTGGTTAAGGAGTTCGCTTCGCAACCACGTGGTTTCGGGTTCGGTCCCACTGCGTGGCACCTTGGGTAAGTGTATTCTACTATAGCCTCGGGCCGACCAATGCCTAGTGAGTGAATTTGGTAGACGGAAACTGTAGAAACCCGTCATATATATATATATATATATATATATATATATATATATATATATATATGCATGTGTGACTGTGTGTTTGTGTTTGTTTATCTCCAGTAATTTAGCAGTTCGGCTAAGAGACCGATAGAATAAGTACCAGACTTTAAAAAATAAGTACTGGGGTTGATTTGATCGAATAAAAACCCTTCAATGTGGTGCCCCAGCATGGCCGCAGTCCAATGACTGAAACTAGTAAAAGAGTAAAAGAGTAAAAGAGTATGTATATACAAAAATACTCTTTGCTATTCAATTGAAATATCCTGATTTCTATCACCATGCACGAAAAGAAGATTGGAATGTTATTCAATTCGTATCTTTCCCAGGGGAATTAAAGTGAAGTGGAATGTCTTTAATCAGAAATCTAAACTACATCGTGAGGTGGGCTCTCTAGGACCTTCCGTCTTGCGAGATTTAGGGTAAGTGAGATGGAAATGTTACGCCGCATGTTCGTTCAGAAGACTAGAGAACGTTATAATAGCGGAGAAAACGGTGGAGAGAAACCGTTTCTATGTGAGCCAGTGATTGAGAGTGTTCATGCGTTATTATTTGACAATCAGCTTGGATTGATTATGTTTGAATGCGGTTGAGGACTTTTGAATTTCCAGAGGTATAATCGGCCAAAATATATGAACAGTACTCCAATAACTCAGGGTTTATCGCTAACCACTACATCGATAATTGTGAGTAGTTGAGCTGGAACTCAGTGTCTTCCGTCGAGCATCTTAATATATTGTGCTTTCTGGGTAGAGGTACCAGTCACGGACTCGAGATGACATACTACATTGCTATGCACCATGTTGTAAGGCATCCTCCGGGGAAGTTACTCATGCGTTAGGGCCCGTGTACTATTCTGACGGTGCGCCACCGCTGGAAAATCTTTTCCATTGCTACTCTTTAAAATCAGACTACTTTGAGAAAGTGTAGTCAAAAGCAGTTGGTCCGGATACTTGCAACATTGTGAACTCTGATAAATTCCCCATCGAAAATCAGAAGTATCCAAAAATGCAAATAATAAACTATAATTGTTTCTAGCATAGGCACAGAGCCATGGATTTGTGTTGGTAGGGGTAAATTGGTTAAATCGACTCCAGTACTCTACTGGTACCTTGATTATCGACTCCTAAAGGATGAAAGGCAAAGTTGACTTCGGCAGGATTTGAACGTGGAGGGCAGAGAAACGCACAGCAATCTAACCGATGCTCTAACGACTCTCCGACTTCGGTGCTTTCAAATAATAATACTGGCTTCCGTTAGACTCGCGAGACAATGGATCTGCGCTTGAAAAGTCTTGCTCTAGTCTTGTTGGCAGAGCAGAGTCTGCTGTGGCTGTAGAGGCCCACATGGGTGTGACAGTCCCGGCTGCAACAACTACATTTGAAGGGTGAGTCTGCAAGTATTGTCCCGGTGTTGTTTTTTCGTCGACTCCGCTTTTCTTCAGCAGCAAGCGTCTGCTCCTCCTCTCGTCGTTTTAAACTCCTGCTTAGTTTCAGCCTCCAGTGTGTCCTCACAACGTTTGACGTTCATAATCAGTGACTTCATATTTGTCTTGTAGACATCTTTGAAAAGAAGATAAGGTCACCCTCGTATTCTCTTGACGGAGGTCAGCTCTCCTTACAGCAGGTTTTTCGGATCCTCCTGCCTGACATGCGGTGTATGTGACCCAACCAATGGAGACTTCGCTGTTGGAGCAGGATGAGGAGGCTGGGTGTGTGGGCACGGGCCAATATCTGATTGTTGGGGACTCAATCAGTTCACTTGATACCCAGGATGCGTCTGAAGCTGTGAAAGTGGAACGCATTGAGACGCTGCTCTTGTCTGGAGTAGACGCTCCAGGTCTCACTGCCGTAAAGCAGTGTGCTACGTACGAAAGTTCTGTACACTGCAGCCTTGGTGTGCGTCATTAGGTTGCTGTTCTCCCAAACTCTCTTTGTCAACCTGGCTAGTGTTGACGATGCTTTTCGGATGCGTTTGTTGATCTCAGACTCTAGAGAGAGGTTGTTCGTGATGGTGTGGCCAAGGTATATGAACTCATGGACTATCTCCAGCTCTCAATTGTTGATGGTGATAGCAGGGGCTACGCAATGTCTTGGCCCAACACTTTGGTCTTCTTCCAGACTGATGGTTAAGTTGAAGTCCTTGCAGGCTTTTTAGAAGTTCTCCATACGGTGTTGCAATTGCTCCTCGGGGTGTGGTTCCAGTACCGCGTCGCCTGCATACATGTAGCTGATGAGTACTTCACGTACCCTGGATTTCGCCCTGAGTCGAGACAGACTGAGCAGCTTCCCGTCTGTTCTTGCATGATGGCAGACACCCGAACTAGACGCCTACTAAGATGGGCCACCATTCCGTCACACGGTTAGTCCCCAGCTGCTGGTACTCAATTCTTCAACTGACTTGTCTGGAGCAACTTGACCAGTCAGTGCCTTGCTCACAGACGCAGCTCATCAGCTGATTTGGCATTCGAACCCACGACCTTGCGATCGTGAGCCCAATACCCTAACTACTAGGTCAATAATATAATATTATAATAATTATATAATATAATATAATAAAGGAATCTCTCGAGATTCAGCCATCGTCTAAAGAGATTCGTAAAAGGGACAAGTTACTGAATGTCAATATTTTCTCATGTTATATATGCCAATGTTTCTGACAATTTATAAGACGCAGCTGACTGATACAATATAGGTGTTGGACTGCCGCCCGTTTTAACACCACCACCTGGTCATGTCTTCAGCAGAGTTCACTGTGGCAACCATTCGAACAAAATCTCCGTTTATCTCACGTCGGCTGTCTTCTTGCAGACATTGATCTGCAGATGTTAAGGCTGGGCTTCGGTGGCAGCAATTTCACCAGTCTGTATAGGCCTGCAAAGAAGATAGGACCTGCCCTACACGTCTGACTAACTTTTATTCACAACTTATTCTGGAGGGAAGGCAGTGCGCATAACACTTTTTCAGAGCCTCTAAGAGGAGGGAGGTAGAAATGTATTCTCAGACCGGAGACGTAGCCCAAATGCTTGCAACAGAGTGGACTCCGCTAAAAGCACTCAAGGGCCAGGTGGTGGTATTAAACCAAGCGAAAGATTGAGTCTACCACCCAAGTAGGGCACGGTGGGATTTGATCTCAGCATGTAAATATTCGGAATAAATACCACGAGGCATCTCGTCAGATGTTCTAACGATTCCACCAGTCCATCCCCATAGACTGGTACTTTATTTATCTATCTCGAAAGGATGAATAGCAAAGTTGACCTCGACGGGATTTGAACTGATTTCCTTAAACGGACTATATGAAGATAACTTCTCTAGCAACCCCCAGCGACGCAAGGAGCTGTAAATCCCTTTATCAACAACTATTTTAAATAGATATACTCCATACTATAATAAAGGTGTATATGAAAGCATATACGATATTTTTGTGTATAATAAACATATATAAGTCTCGCTATGGGTGTTTTAAGCTGTGATCATGTGACAGCTACATCAGTAGCCGTTTGAGAACGCCAGACACTAGTATTTCAGGATTTGTTAATCCGTCATCAGTGACGTTTATTCACTCGGTACTGAGGCTAGGATAAGCTATAGCTTATATACCTTTTGCGTATGAAAACATCTGCTGGAGATGCTCATTTGCATATAGTGCGAGCTTGACTAGCTAGGATTAATTAGCAGTAGCACTAACATAGCCTGGTTCAAAATAGAGGTGTATATGAAAGCATATACGATATGTTTATGTATAATAAACATATATAAGTCTCGCTATGAGTGTTTTAAGATGTGACCATGTCACACGGCTACTGAGGTAGTCTTGGGATGGTCATGGCTGGGAATGATGTGATCCTATGTCGGATCGATCAGAGTAGAGTTGTAGCTAAACAACAAGTGAACAACGATTGCATTGTACACCCGATGAGTCTTTTCTTTTTGTCATTTTTCCAAAGTAGCGTGCCGATTTTTCAAAAGTAGCGTAACCCGAACTACATTCTCATACGTCTTTTTTTAAAGACGGTGACAGCTGATTTGAAGGAGATTTGTCGCCAGATCAGGCTACCACATTGAACTATCTTGTTGGCTCAATAGTATTTCTTTATCTTGCAGTGCTGACCTAAACTTCTCAGGTAGGTATATTTTCGAGAAAGATCAAGTCCGATTTGCAGACTTGCTGCAGATATACATCCTCTATTGTTTTCCTACTATCTATTTCATTATGATTCTCATAAAATATAAAATTTTATAGATATTAATATTAAATCAGTATTCTCTCTGCTCATGGCGTTATGCAACAAACATATTCTTTTCACAAGAATATTAGCGCCGTAGATGTTGTCTAGCTCCTCATAAAGTTTATTAGTTTATTTCAATTAGATAAAAGACTTTATGTTTTTAGAGGAAAACAATGGGATTTTTCACTGCTTAAAGCCTTTCCTAAAAGCTTTAGCGGCAGAAATTGAGCGAAGTAGCTTCAGGCGCAAACTTAAATCATCTTAGCTATACGCTTGTATCCAATCAACAAATGGGATTTGAGCACATATCGCAAAGCTATTTGTTTGGTGCTTTACTGTTGCTGCCATTCCACAGCCAATCTGAGGAATTATTAAACGATATTTCATGATGCAGGTTTAACGCCGTGCAGATATACACCCGCACGCAGAGAGAAAATATTGATATATGTATATATGTAGGATAAAATAGGAAAATTATTAAAATTGTATAATGAACATATTTGCATGCAAGAAAGTACTGTAGTAAAAAGTGAATATTAAGTTTGATGACATTTTGTTTTGTTAAAAGTTAATTATTTCTATGAAATATGGAATTCGTTTTCCCTGGGGGAATCTAGAATATTACCATATATGAAAGTTTATCTTCCTGCTAATTTCAGCCACTGAATATTAAGTATGGAAATAGAAAATTTGTATAAAATCCAATTAGTTGTCTGGGTAACTGTTTAGTGTATTGCGTGCATGCTGTGAAATATGCAGTTGCGCCTGAAGATTCTTTAGTTCAAACTGAAAAATAGTATTTCCAATTAATTCGATTTGATGAATAATTTACAAACTCTGTAATAACGTATATCCTAAGGTTTCGTTAACAACAATAATCAGTAGATCTTCGTATGAAATAGCTGTTCAACATCAACATCGATTCTTGCAATAATGTGATCATGACATTTGCCTAATTATTTTAGTTTTTGACTATTCGTTGACGGCTAGTTTTTATATTATTGGTAAGAACTAAATTGTTTTCATTGTAATGTGTCTCGAAGTGAAATGAAATAATATTCAGATGCGTGAGTCACAACATTCCGATGGATAAACTATCAGCTTTACCAGCTGATTGGCTGAAATGCTCTATTCCGTCTCCAGCATTTTTGGTCTATCTATAACCTAAGTTTCTTCACTCAGTCTACCCAGCTGTAAGCAGATGTACTAGAGAGAAGTATTACCTACTTGTCAAGGGTTCATTAGTTTGCCATTTTCAGCTCAAATCCTATAATTTGTGAGTTATTCATCGACGATGCTGCTCTATCATCACTGACGGAATGTGATCAGTCGACATTTCAGCTAGTAGAAGAACACCATATCGATTCAGCCAATTGCAAATCTCAATATTGAATGTACAAGAAGCTACGAAAAAGATGACAAATTATAGTTATTACAATTTTCATATGGCAGTAAATTGCAGAGCATTATAACGATCATAGAAGTTATTACATCCTTCAATATCCCCAAGCAATTTCCTGTACTAAAGCATGACAAATAATTTGTAAAAATATTCACACACGAATCTTAAAAATCCAAATCCGCATTTTAAATCAAAATTATTCGTATAAAGATCATCCATAATTTGACATGGAGAGAAATGTGTTATGTGTTGCGATAGAATTTCAGCATAAAGTATTATTTGTTTTCGTTATTTAATTCTCCTGCTAGAAATCATTATTTTTAAAATTGTATGTTAGCAATCGTTATTTAAAAAAAAAAAAAGTTATACAAGTGCAATAGAAAGTCAACAACCTTACAAAAAAGAATACCTTATAATTCTAGAAATTGCAAACTGTAATTGAACATTTTAGGAAAATTTTAATTATACTTTCCAAACGAAGTCATGCTAGAAAACGTAACTCTTGCTGTTGCAGGCATTAATACAATGTGCTTCTGGAGGTAATCATTCATTTCAATTTACTTTTCTTTAATATGATTTGCACGCCAAAACATACACTTCTTTCAAGAACTATCTTAAGTAGCTATACCATTAAGGGAGAGAAACCAATGATACATTAGCTGCATCTGCTGTTGTTGTTATCGTTTGTCTGTTTTATTAACGGATTACTTTAGTATACCAGAAATTACTGAAGTGAGAACCACCAAAATGTTTATCTATGATTACTAAGTAAAATTAAAAGACTGTTTTATTTCTGGCGTTTTTCGATTAAATTTTACATTTTTTAGGATTTTTTTCTCCAATATTAAGTACATAACTTAGTCTTATTTGAGGGAAGACACATGCAGAACGCAGAGCAACATACGGACTATGCGATAAACAAAATCAGTTTGAGTAAAACCAAATCCAATAGAAAGATCTATACATACATAGCTACACAGAAACACAATTTCTATCATATATTGTCCGCTATAATAACTAGTAGTGCAACGTATATTCAAATACAGACCACATATGTACAGAGATATTTAATATGTTTTTCTTTTTCGTTCATTAATGGCAATGAAATCGGAGGTGTGCAACTACATAACTCAGAAAACCAGGGGCCGCTGTGGTAACGCTAGAAGAGACAGAGAAACGAAAAAGCATTTGTGTGAGTAGCAACATATATGTACCTCATATGTGATACATGAGCATTACTCCAATGGGTGTCTTACTTGATTTTTGTGGAGGGTCAGCAACTAGTCATGTCTAAAGTATTACCTAGCCCTGAAACTGAAGACTAAACTTTGCCATGGATTTGTTGCCGATGCTATAAAGTATTTCTACGTAATCCTGAAAATCAAATAATGCTGCAAATGTACAGAGAATCATAACTGTTGCTACCTAGCTGAGACATATCCTAAATATCAAGTAGACTGATCGAGTCACCAGCAACGAGGTACTGGCATACACCCAGACAGGCAGTTTCCGCATCCTGCTCCAACAACGACATCTCCACTGGCTGGAACACATACACTGCATATCAGACGGGAAAATCCCGAAATACATGCTGTATGAGGAGTTCGCCTCCGCCAAGAGAGCACAAGGGCGACGCCATCTTTGTTTCAAAGATGTCTGCAACAGAGACAAGGAGACACTGAACATGGACGTCGAAAGGTGGGAGGACATTACAAGTGATCGTCCCCACTAGAGGCTGGAACTAGGCAGTTATTTGTTCATCCTTTAGCCTGGAGGGAGGGCATTGTCAATCATCCTTTTTCAAGGCCTCTGAGACAGGTGGGAGCGAGGCGGGAAGGTATCCTGAGACCGGAGACATGCTCAAAATCTGTGCAACAGTGGACTCCGCTAAAGACAACGAAAGGCCAGGTGGTGGTGTCAAACTGAGCGACAGATTAAATCTACCACCCAAATAGGCCACGCTGAGATTTGAACTCAGAAGGCAAAAATCGGGATCAAACACTGCCAGATATCCCATCCGATGCTCTAATGATTCCGCCAACCCACCAGCTTAGACTGGTACTTTATTTATCTACCCTGAAATGAGAACACGCAATGTTAACTTTGGCGGGATATGAACTCAGAGCGTAGTGATTCTGAACGAATCCCGTTTAAAACGACGAGAGGAGAAACTGAAGCTTGCTGCTGTAGAAGAGTGCAGTCGACGACAAAACAACACCAGAACAAGACTGGCAGACAGTACCTTCAAATTCAGTTGCTCCAACTGGGATTGTCATCCATGTGTGGGCTTCTACAGCCACAGCAGTCGCTGCTCTTCCAACAAGACCAAAGGGAAACTTTCCAGGCGCAGATCTAACTGATGCCACAGAGATGCGTATATATATATATGTGTGTGTGTGTGTGTGTGTATATATGGGACATTACAAAGTCCTTGTGCGTTTCTTAATTGTAAGTCTTAAATTTCTATAAATTTAGTTCTATATATAATAGAATGAATTTGTAAAGAACGTTTAGAAGAACCGATTTTATTTTCATCAATAAAAAATTATTATAATTGTTTATTATTATTGTTTTAAATTAATAATTATTTTAATTTCATTTTATGGGGACATGTAAAGACTACTGTCTATTGATCTGAAGATCGTGACAGAAATCACTTGCGGTCTATGATAACTAATGTGATTCGAAGTTTCACTGAAAATTACCTACAAAACGTATTTCTAGAACTTCAGAATCGCATCATGGTTTGTAACTGTAATGATGATGGACATCTTGAAAATAAATAATATTAAGAATACATTTTGTATATGTGAGTGTGTGTGTTTGTATATATATATATATATATCAAAACCGAAAACATAAGGAAAAGTTCGAATAATTTTTAATAGATGTTACAATTACATCATCCCTTACGCATATTTCTGTAGATTAACGTTAACATTATGTAACTGAAGGTTACATACATTGTGCACATCCACACCTTCAGAGGGTTGGTTTAAATCTGGATCACCGAGTATAAATATCAGCAGTTATAGTAGTATACAGGACAGAAGGAAATAATCTGTAGCCAATCACGGGTCAAGAGGAGAGTGGTGAGGAGTGACCACTCCCATTTATATTGTTGGGTAGGAAGCCTTATTAGGCTCCTATTAGTCCCCGGGCATCTTAACCATATCACGGCATAGTTGTCTTCAAAATAATTTACGACAATTTCTTATCAACATCTACAAGGTCTGTGTTGTAAATTTAGTGCGTAGACGATAAAGAGAAGCGAAAACGTATATGAAACACAGTGTAAAAAAGAACGACATAGAAAAGATGAAAAATAAAGAAAGGATACAACATAATAAGGACGGGGTGAACAAAATAAAAGACAGTAAAGAAAGAGATACGCATATACGTATATATACAGATATAATTATATATACACATATATACATACATATATACACATATATGTGCATACACACATATATATACATACAGACAAAAATACATGTGAGCATACAATAATAATGCAAATATATAATAGTAATAATAATCTGTTATTTATTGGCCACAAGGGCCTGTATAATAGTAATAATAATAGGAATGCATCAAGTATAACAATCATTATTATCAAAATCACAATAATATTTTATAAAGATATTGTTATGTATTGGTAGATATGTAAATACAAATAAAAAAGATAACTGCATCTATATGTAAATAGTTCTATAAAAAATAAAGATATACCAAAAGATAAAAGGATACATACATAAATAAAACAAAAATATATAAAGCATAAATAGATAAAACAACATACGTATAAATAAGCAAGTACACAAATTAGAAGTTTCGTGAACTTACATAGGTGAATAGTTAATATCTAAAGATGTACGAGAAATATATGAGGAAAAAACGAAAAATATATGAAAAATATAGGAAAAGCACAAACCCGTAAAAAAAAAACAATAAAGGATATGAGAGGAGAACGGAAATGAGGAAACGGTGTGATTCATAGGCGGGAGTGTGTATTAGATGATCTAATCTACACCCTCTGATA
>JAOPJM010087434.1:0-14207 GCA_027124095.1 Muusoctopus leioderma
ATAGACTTGGTCAGTATTTGCACTGGATAATATGCCGTCAGCTTGGACTCCCATATGAGAAGAACTGGTGGGAACATCATCCTGCCAAAGTAGTAGAAAATAAAGACATCACTGTTCTTTGGGATTTTAGTATTCAGACTGATCGAGCTAATTCATTTTATTAACCACAAGGGCCCAAGACGTTGGGGACAGCACAAATGCGAAATATATGGGTGAACAATAATGAAACAGTGAGGGATTTACATCGAGTAAAATGGCCGAATCAACTTTAACAATAACGACACACTAAGAAACAGGACATAATAAATAGATCTAACAGTACAGAACAAAGTAAGAAGAAGAAAAGGTTCCCCCAAATGGAGGGGAACTACAAAGTGGGATTCGGGACACTGCACACAACAACCTCAGATTACCCTGACACCCTAAAGACAAATTCTTTTTCCAAATTCTTGCCACCAGTCAACAGCCACCTATTTAATGTGAGTCTATTTAGCCACACCAATTTCGCCTCTCTCACACACCCTTCATAACATTTAATGGTGGGCAGCACCTCCCTATCTACCCTCATTTACCTTCTCAAGTGGTACTTGAAGAAGTTGATGAAGGCTTGTCCTGAGAGAAACAGCTGTCCTAAAGCCTTTCAGGTGCGTACAACATACAACTTCCTTTGCCATAGCCACGAGACAGAGGAAGACTACCCGCTCTTCTTTGCCAAACAAGACAGTGTGTCTATCTTCATGATAGACTCAGCTGATAGCCGGATCCGTTCGGCTCGCCACAACAACTGTTTGATATAAGCCACAAATCAGCAATTGACAGACACTAAACAAGTGCGTGTCGGAGGGTTTCCTCATCCTGCACGCATCTCGGACAGGTACAGTTGCTAGCAGCTCTACCACGGCCACACATGTAGAGTTTATCTCGAACAGGCACTGCCAGACCAAGGAATTCTGAAAGCTGTCCATAATACCCGAACTGAATGTTCTCCAGGAGAGACTACTGAGATTTTCTTTATCTACGCCTGGAATCACCCCCAGTCCATCGTCACTCACACCTCCACTAGCCCTCTACCGAATGAAAAAGTTGTCTATCCACCAACCACATGGCCAAGCTGGTAGAGTGCAGTGAGTGCCTGGCAACATTCCAGATGCCAAAGGCCAAACCTCCGCTGCTTAGTAAAAGAACGAGCTACGGAAAAGAATCTCACACAAACACCGAGCACACCTGTTCACCATCGTCGTCGTAAAGGTATATCTGCAGATATATCAACCTCAGGTTGTGACTGTATCAAAATGTCGGCATCTCGAGACCCTCTTTCAGTGGATGTTGGAAGCAGATGGACCTACTGATCAGCGGGACCTGTACCTTCCCCAAGAAGCAGAAGAGCATGCGCTCCAAACTGGTCAGGTGTTACAAGGGACGGTGGCCAGGTGGTAGGTAATACAACACCGAAGCGATATAGACTTTAGCTACTTGCAACTGATCTTTCAGGGTCATCTTCCTCTCAGCCGATTTCTGAGTGAGTCTGGTTACCCTGCTCCTGATATCTTTCCAGATTGTATCCACCTGGAGATCTTGTATGGACAAGATCGCAAGCATCTTAGTCAGATCTTTGGTCCAGTGACAGAAGCCGCAGACTTACATTGACTTCCCTCTCCGGGTGTCGAGTTGCAAACCCACTAACTTGTCGCGTTTCGGTTAATGCATGCTTCCGTTAGCGCCTGGTACCACCCCAGAATGGTGCCGACCACCTCGATTTCCGTTGTATCAGATACCATGACGGTATCGTGGTTCATGCATGCAGACACTGCTCTCGTGTGTCCTATTTCGAGTGCAATGCCCCTCCAAGTCTCTAGTTTCCGCAGCAAAGGCTCTAGAGGCAAATCATACCGAAATACGACAAGGGGTTCCCTTGATGGACCAAGCGTGTGATGCGAAACGATTCCGATAGGTGGTTGTTTATTTTGACTAGCGAAAACTGCTTTACATTGTAGTAATCAAGCCTCTAAAGATGGGGCCGAAACCGCTCTTAGGACTGCCGCCAGGTAGCGATTGTCGACATTGTCATGAATTTTAGACTGATCTAAATTGATTAGAGATCTACCGAAGCCAGATCTAGAGCCGACCCGTATGAGGGGGGGGGGGGGTTGTCATGGATAAATCTGCCAGGGATCGCCCAAATTGTGCGTCTCCGACTAAACCGCCGACGATAAGTGCCACCCTCTTGGCGAGGCTGTTTGCCAAAGTCTTAAACTCTGTGTTGGGCAGAGTTTTGGGGCTAAAGTTATCGGTTATGTGCCCCTTGTTTGGGTCATTCCTCAGCAGCGTCACCACCCCTCGGCTCACACCACTTGGAATGATCCAATATACAACTGCTAAGACAGTAGAGAAAAAGTCTTGCATGTACCAGTACAGTTCTTGCGGTATACCATTCAGTCCCAGTGATTTTCCCATCGCACAGCGACCCAACGCATCTACTGCAATTTGTTTTCGCAGCACTACGCTTATCTGGCCGAAGGTCGCGGCAGACCGCGTAAGTAGGCATTGACATTCACCGAATTCAGTCTGTCACTCCTTGGGAACAGTTCGGCAAAGGGCTGCTGAAAAACCCGTACACATCTGCTTGGAATCGGATAGCACACGCCCACTGCAGTCCGCCAAAGTTCGAAGTGTGTCCCTATTGCTACGCTGTGCCTCGTCCACCCGTGACCATCTAACGGCGTTTGTTCCCTCGTTTTTTCAGAGCACGTGCCATAGCACGAACAACTAATGCTTCGTGCTTTGCGTCGAAGAAATGGTCAAAGGCCATTCTCACCGCAAGCACGTCGTAAGCGATGTCTTTTCTGTTCGCTTCTTCTAATCAATTGCTAAAACTGACAGATTCTGCTCCAATTTTCCCTTTTAGCGAGACCCACCCCTGTTATTATAATTGCACCTGTCATTTCCCACTTAACTAATTCGTTAATCCGATCCCTGGAATCTTCCCATGACGGGAAATAGGCATTCAGTGTCCAATACCCAGGACCTTGCTTTTTAGTCGTCTAAGTTGACTGTGCATATCACGAATATGTAGACAGTTTCGCCAACTACCCTAACCTGTGGACAACTTACACTATCCTTATCAGTTGATAAAGTACAATCTTGATGACCAACTGTAGTTTGTCCAACTCCACATTACAGTCTTTGTAAAATCCATGCGATACCTATCAGGCAGATTAAAATGCCTAAGCAGGTTCGCAAGACTTTCTCCCCCATCTCCTATTGGCTACTCCCACATATTCCCTGCGTACGTCTAAGATGCCATTCCAGTTGCTCAGTAACGCTAATGAGAGGGAGGTTCCTTAAAAAGCCTCTAGCCATCTGAAAAGTCCAACCATTCAGTCCCTGTCGGGGCATAAACCACCACCAGTCGGAAAGCAATGCCACCCCTGTTGCTGCTCACGTCTAGTACCACCGACCTACCCTCCGGGTCTAGGAAGATCATGTCTATCTATAAGCCCATGTCTTTCCGAAACAACACTACACCGCTACTTGGTCCAGGCCAGCCGAAAGAGGCGTAAACCTGATAGTCGATTAGAAGGAGGCGAGCTAGTACATTTCAGAAATTCTGGTTTCACCGATTGCTACTACATCTAGATTTAGTGATCTAAGATGGTTGAGCAGTTGTTCCTACATCCACAACGACCCCAAGCCATGTGCATTTATGCATCCCATTCGTAACCACGATATGTTGGCTTGAGAAAGTGTGGGAAAAGCCTCCTATTTTGTTTTAAGTGTTCGTAATCCAAGGCTTTAGGACTTTGTTCTGGGAACGCCCGATGTGTCCCACTAGCATCTTTGACCTGGGATTTTTCCTAAAGTCTACCGCGTTGCGTGAGAAACTTTCTACGAGTTCTGAATAGACACCTGGTGTCATTTGTATCAGCAGTCCCTCTGTTTTGTCCTTGGGAGGGAGGAATTCATTTATTTCCACCCCGTCTCTTGTTATGTCTTTGTGTTTGTATGCAAACTCCGTTAACTTAATGTTGTCCTTCCGAACAACAATGAAATTGTAGAGAGTTAATTGTTGATGTTGCTATTGTGGATGTTGTTGATGTTATTATTGTTGTAGTTGCTCTTGCTATTATGTTCTTTGTTTTTGTACCTTCTACTGGTTTGGTAGTTGCAGCTGTTGTTGATTATGTTCTTGTTCTTTTGTTGTTTTTGTAGATCTGGTTCTTGCTCTCGTTGTTGCTCCTTTTGCTACTGCTGCTACTCCTTTTGATACCGTTGTTGTTGTTGTTGTTGTTGCTGTTGTAGTTGGTGTTTTTGTTGTTGACCAGTTAGTTTATTCATTTGTATCTCAACGCTCTGTTATTTTTTGTGAGACGTCGGTCTCCCAAACGTTTGTACTTTGGAGTTGTGGTTGTGGGTTTCTCCTGTCCCTCCCCTCTTCAGCTTTGGCAACCTCTCTATACTCTGCGATTTCTCCGACTGCTCTTTGTTTCCCTCGTCATTTTCTTCACTTCAGAAATCGGAAGGTTATGTCTGTGTATGTTATGTCTGTGTATGTCTGAGCTTCTTCTTGCATGTCTGTGTTTGGGTGAGTGTTGCTTTGTTTAGGAGGACACTTCTCCACGAACTCCTCCCTGGGTGGTTCTCGTCGTTGCTGTGGCTGTTGTTGAGGTGTTGGGGATTGGCCACCTTGCTCGTAATCGTGTCCCCTTTCCTATACACCTGTTGGTCCGGACCGAACTAGACCTCAGGCAATTTAATCGGTCCATCTGTCAAGCACCACATGCCGCTGTCTGACGGCATGGATCTACTTCTCCATGTGCCGAATTGCAAACCCACTGACTTGTTTAGGTTAATAATTACTCCTATCATTGCCTCGTGTTCCTTTAGAATGGTGCCCAGGACCCCGAAATACGTACTGTCCGACACCATTACGCTGACGTCATGTACGTATGCCGACGCGACACTTCCACGTCCAAGATCAAACGAGATACCCCTCAATACCACCTGTTTGTGCAGTAGTGGCTCAAGAATCAGTACATACAGAAGGGCTGAAGGAGGACACTCTTGACAGACCGAGTGTATGATTTCAAACGGTTCTAATAGATGGCCATTTACTCTGAACTCCCAGCAGATGCCGCTGTACATTGAAGCAATCCAGACCCTGAAAACGGAACCGAAACCGGCTGCCTTGAGGACAGCGACCACGTAGCGATGGTCATTCCACTCCAAAGTTTTCGATTGATACAAATTGATCATGGCCCTACCGAAGCCTGGTGTATTATCCACCCTCTCTAAGAAGTATCACATGAGGTGGAGGTTGTGATGGATAGATCTACCTGGATCGCGAAGGTCTACGCTTTCTCGACAAACCACCGACGACAAGTGCCAACCGTTTTGCTAACACCTTGGCCAAAATCTTAAACTCTGCATTCAGCAGAGTTATGGGCCAGAAATTATCAATTACGTACGACTCACGTATTCGAGTCATTTCCAAGAAGTACTATCACACCACTCCTCAGAGAACTGGGAATTGTTACACCCTGCTGCCTGTTGCAATAGACGTCTGACTAGACATCGGCGAACATGTCTTACATATATATATAAAACTCAAAGGGCAGCTATTTTCTCCTTGTACAACCACTTACCGTTACCTGTATCTCGACTGCTGTTATCAGATTTTCGCAGCACTCTGCATCTTCTGATGAGAGTCGCAGCAGGCCGTCGATGTAGCCTGTAAAATCCACTACCGTTTCCAGCTCGCCACTCGCAAAATAGCCGCTGGAAAGCCGCACACATCTGCTTGGAATCGAGTAGCACGCGCCATATGTGCTCCGTCAAAGAACGAATTGTGGTTTTGTTGCCACGTTGCACCTTTACCAACTGGGACCTTTCGTTCCTTCGTGGCTTAGTGCATGCAATGCATCTTATCTCTGACAACGCAACCTTCGGGTTTCGTGCTGAAGAAATGGTTGAGCCCCATTATCTCCGCTAGCACGTCGGTCGCAATGCCTTTTCTAATTTGCTTTGTTTACGACCTTGCCTTGACCTTTCTTGCCTTGGGATTGCCAGGCTACATTCAGCAAGCCCAGATGATTTGGAGCTCTATCCAGCATGCTAAAAAGGGAAGAAAAGAGCTCCGAGCAGTTTGACTCGACCTGCCAAATGCATATGGATCAGTTCCCTATGCCTCGATATACAAAGCATTGGAATTTTCTGCATTCGAAAATGTGTGAACTGGCTTGTAATGCAGTAATTTGGTTCCGTATTCATGTGGTTTTCCATTAAGGGATACACGACCAACACGCAGGTACTGGAGATAAGCATCATGATGGGGTATAGCATTTCTTCGCTTCTCTTCGTGATGACTATGGAGTTGGTATTGAGAGGTACAATATGCTACTCGGAAGGAATGAAGATCGGAAGATGCCTGCTACTGCCACTACTGCGTGCTTTTATGGATGATGTTACCGTCAGAGTAGAATCAAGGAAAGAAGCAAAAACTCTCCTACACGAAAAGGCCCCCGAGTACGAGGTGGTTGTCTTAAAGCAGGCATATTAGGCTTACCATCCTTCACTTAAAATACAATGATGCTTTATTTTAGCACCAGCTCAAGAGATGTTTTACAGTACTTAAAACCACCTCTTCTTTGTGCTGATTATTTGTCATTCGAAGTGACCAGAGCTCCTACAAAGGTCGTGTTCGTTGTAGCGTTGGAAGTCAACGTCCCTCATAAGTAGTTCTTGGAATGTGATTGGGAATGTGCAAGGCAATCAGACGGATAGGTATTCAGGGAGAGAGAGGGGTGGGGTGGGGGAATAAACAGACTGATTGAAAGAGGGTGGTTTGATACAGAGTAAAGGTAAAGAAAATGAAGAGAAAAGAGATAGATAGAAAAGAGTTAGATAGAAGCTGGTAAACAAATAAATAAACAAATAAAGTGAAACAAATAATAAATATAGTAAGTGGAAAAGAATTTCAACATATATATATATATATATATATATATATATTGTATATAAAGCTAATAAAAAATATTCAAAGAGTTCGGCTTTAGTATAACTATCACAACCAATTTAACAAAAGTCAACTTCCTGGACATTACCCTAGACCTCAAAACAGGCAAATACTACCCTTATAAAAAGCACAATGAGGAAACTGTATACATATATAGAAACACTAACCACCCCCAGCTGTAATTAGAAACTTAGTAACAGGAATCAGTGGAAGAATCTATAATTTATCATCCGACAGAGACATCTTAAACAGGGCCGCACCCCATTAAAACGAGGCGCTAGCGAGAAGTGGCTTAAGTGAGAGGTTAGCGTATATCGAAGAGCCCCAGCCCAATCCCTAAAATGGTTAAGAAGAGACACCAAGTCCGGTTTAATCCCCCTTTCAATCTAGATGTCTCCACAAATATAGCTTCCTGATCCTAATTAGACGGCATTTCCCTCACACCCATAAATACCACAAACTCTTTAATGCCCATAACGTTAAGGTTAGTTACTCTTGTCTACACAACACCGCTTCCAATAGTGCACGTTACAACAGGAAAAAACAAACACACACACAGACCCCACTCCATGCACGAACCTGCAACGGCCAAAATCCTACTAATGATCCACTGGGGGGATCATGTCTCTCAAAGGCTGTGGTCTACAGAGCTACCTCACACCACCAGACGGTATCCTGAGAAACTACACGGCCTAACAGCCAATGACTTTAAGGGATGATTCACGCAACACATGCACTCCTTCCGGTGCAGGGACAAGGAAAACTCCTGGACCAAGGAAATGACTTCCCAAACACCACTTGGAGCATCCTCGACAGGTCTCTCCTTACTCGCCTGGAGCCCGCAACAACTTTGCCTCCATGAAAGGCTCCATATACTGCAACAGCCTGCCGAATCTATTAACAACAAAATAGAACTATCATTTTGCTGCCACCAAAGGAGCACACTGTTAGGTAACTTTAAGCCATTGGAGAGACCACCTTAGCCCACCAGGTCCATGTGGCAATGCAGGAGCATTACTCTCGCTTGCCTGCCAAAAATGATATCACTAATCAATATCGCCTCCTTCCAGCAGTCGAATAACGATTTTTTATGTTTCTTTGCGTGAAAAAGAAATTATCATTTTTGTGGCCTTCATACCTCAGTTAAATATCCTTTCCCGAGAAGGAAATGTCATACGACAAATCGCTGGCTCTAATATTGATTTTTCTAAAGCCCGTGCATGTCTCTCCTCATTAGGAGTTTGTCAGTGTATTTTTAGAGGGGACAGTTATTCTTTTGATTATAATTTGAATACGGATCACGTTTCTCACATACCAATAGGATTTTAATTATGCCATTAAATCTGTATAATTTATCCACTGCACTTGTTTTGTTTTTGGTTGTACTCTGCCACTTATCAGCTCATATTTGTCATGTATTATTACGTTGTCTTTGTGACAAAGAACCGTTTTTTAAATTTATTCTTGCTACAAGTAAAATTTTATATCCATGGATTATTATGTTGTAATCTTGTGCCAAAGTAGGAAATCAGTATTCTGTGGAATTCTTGGAAGTCGCCCGCAGCATCGTTAAGTTTTCAGAAAATAGAGTTCATAATCCACTTTCAATTTTTGTTGAGAAATTCTGCATGTCATTAAAATCAGCTTAGAATCTTATGCATCAGAAACGAATACTGTTACGGTTGTAGTATGTTAGAGCTGGAATTATCCTTGATGATACGGTATAATTTAGGGGTTGTCAGTTCGTATCACTTTACAGAATTTGGTTTGTGTCTGTGGTCGAGTTTATCTAGTTCTAAATAGGTACCTCAGGCTGTGTATATCATCACTGTCAGCGACGACAGTACTGTTGAATTGATGATTATTTCATCCCCTTCAAATTTCTAATTTTCTGTTCAACTCCTCCTCAATCCTGGAAATGTATCCCTTCTTTCCCTTAACGTTTAAAACATTGATACTTGTCATTCCCGGATATATTTCTATTATATGGTGTTTATAACATAGGTTCCTACAGTTGATAGAAGCTTGCATATGTACTAAAGTGCTCTGCTTCTGTTTTAGCATCTCTTGTACATCTCTTTGTACAACATTAAGATAGAACTCTTCCCAATTATAATGGTATATTGCTCTTTAAATCTGGCTACAGTGTAGATTTATCAGACACATTACTTGATACAAAAGTCATACCATTCTTTTATTTAGTAATAGAAGTTTTTATACTATTTAGTGTGCAAAAGAGTGGTAGTGACCATATATCTGATATACTCTTTCAGGTTAGTGGGATAGATGCGATTGATGTTTATCTTCAGGTAAAAGTAGGCCGACGTAGATTTCCATAGGATGGCAGTTCTGGTGAGCAAGAATTGAGTAAATGGTTTGGATAAAAGTCATCGACATTGAGAAATAGAAATCCCACTGAGGTGGTTCTCATTTAGAAAGGGAGTTAAGGCAACAATATCGCTTGATTTATTACGTCCCAAAATAATTGCCAATAAACCATTATTATGTGATGTAATAAAACAAGCCTTTCCCCCAGTGGATTGGAATCTATGGAAATGATACTGGTCATCACCGAGTAAAGATGTGTTGCAAAGTTATAAAGGAGATGGTCCTTTACTAATCTCCATTACTTTTAAGATACTATAAGTAAGAATGATTGTCCTATAGTTGGCAAGCTCAGTACAGCTGCTCTTTTAGGGGTTTGGAAATACTGTCATGTATTTCCACAAGTTGGAGGGTGCTCATAATTTGAGAATGATGGTAAAAACAGCGCCGATAGTCTTATTGTGCTAAGCGATTTCAGAGGATCCTAAATTGACAGTATATATGTGGTGCTTTGGCAGGTTGTTTATGAACAGGCGACACTAATTATGCAAATTAGGCATCTAACATGATAGCTGCTTAAAGAACCATCTGAGTTGAGATGTTGACAAATAAGAACATTTTTCAAAGTTCAAAGGGATGCTTTTGACAATGTTATGAAAAACAAAATACCCACAGCAATTTGTAATGCAAAATAGTTTACAGACTGTACAATCTACAAAAATATATTTTCCTCTCCTAAGGAAAATTTCACTCCTCTACTTAGCTATCTGAGATGCATCAAAGGGAGGAACATTTGCTGATTAGTCGGTGTAGAAATGGTGGATCACCGAACACTTAGCTGATCTAAATTGTCAGATAGTTCAAGGGGTATAGAATATTCTGGAAAAGTCTAAGTGGCGTGAGTTAAATTGGTTAGGAAATATAAGACCATCATCCGGTGACATAAACGCTGATGCCAATATAAATATTTGGCAAGTCTCGTTAATACGCTATAACTGGGAAACTGTATTTTCCCATCACTGGAGGATCATAGATAATACATATCCTCCATATATGGCAAATCGTTAATTTTGGCCTTTTTTGAATTTAGTTAGTTATTATTCCTGTAATTTTCCACATATTTCATTTTATCTGCATATGTACAAAGGGAGAGGATGGGACCATCAGTATCCCAGCAGTACACTGACAAACAAAGCAATTGCCATGAAAGATTGCCAGACCAATTCGTTGCCAGAATCATGAAGTAGAGGCCGCTTCAACTATATTTGCCCGATGGCGTTAATGAAAACCTTCGCCGATTTACCAACAACACTATTTGTTTCCATTGCCACTGGTTCAAAGAAGTATTTATGTAGAAGTATTTATGTAGAAGCACTGCTTGTCACCCTCGGCATTCGTCGCAGCACTCGATCGATGGCTTGTAGCCACCGAGATGTTCCTCTCAGGGAAAGTGACGGTGACAGTGGAATCTCAGAACAACGAGTGACACGAGGTGTACGGAAGCAAGTCGTTTTTCCGGCTGTTTACCATTGCTGCCGCCAAGTCCAAAATCACCGATATGCCTACAAATTCTAAGGATAGTTTGATTAAGTTGTTTATTTCAGCGTGTCGAGGAGGGTATCTCGTGGCACTAACATGGCACAGCCCATATTCTTTCGGATCGATCGTTTGACCACAACTACAGCCTATCATTCGGCACACATCCGCGTCATTTATGTAACTTATGTCACTACATGAAGACCAAGTAAGATTTGAATGGGCTTTCTTCCAAGCCACGTTTGTGCTGAGACGACTTGTGCCGAACAATCAGCAACAATAGTGTGTCATCCACTGATATTGCCGCCGTCTAAATACCAAACGTTGATAGGCACTTGTACACTTTTAACCACCTTATTAATACTCTAAGGAAGACTGAGGATTCTAACGGTACCCCTCGTTGAAGTTCAGTTGCCGAGAGTATAATGTGGTTGCTATAAATCAAAGAAGTAGAGAAGGCGTATGCTTGTCTCCACATGGGTCACATGGGCCAGCTACCTCGTCGTAACGTGTTGAAAGCATTATTCATCTCCAGTTTGACCAAAATATTCGTCGAATTTGTCATCGTTCTCATGCTGTTTAACTTAAATTCACTGGCGAAGCCCAGCTGATTCAGTTGTAATTCAGACTGTCATTTAAGTCTAGCGTTTTGAATCGCAATATTGCCTTTGAAGATTGGTCTTAATCTAGCATTTGTGTTACTTAATGCACATAGCGTTGCCAAATAGAACGCATCGGAACCATACACGTGAATCTCGGCAACCAGCGTTAGGTTCATAAGTCGTGTTATCACCGTCAAATGCTTTGTACCTGAATCATCACGTTGATTATTGAGCACGTCTTTCAGATGGCGTGACCTGATGCCGTCAGGACCAGAGAAAAATCTAGTTCTCATCGAGTTCAGGGCTTTGGGACATACGATCCGGCTTAAATGGCTCGTAGAGAAATATAATCATCGGGTTGTTTCGTACGTTTCTTGAGTGATGGGCTTTGTCCGAAAAACAAGCAAGTGTGTCACCGAAGGGATTCTTCTCACAGCTTCTTTGACACCGAGGTCAGCGAGCTTGGCGTCTACTCGGACCAATTTCTGTGGGTGTCTACTTGCTGAGTCTGGTGGTAAATACACCCGTAGTGACATAATCATTGACTTGAGGTAAGATAATAATAAAAAATGAAGAAAGAAACGTGACAGCTTAGCTTAGCTGCCAGCGTTTAGTAGGTGTCCTACTCTATCAGCCTGTGTGTTTAAATTAGAAGTGGCCAGCGTAAACAAATACATCGTACATTATGTGCCTGATATTAATAATAATTTTACGAAACGTATAATATAATTAAATAATTCACATTTAAAATGATATTGTCCTTTGAGAAACATAGACTTATTTCAGATAGCGGGATGAATACATAGAATATAAGCAAATAAACGTGTAAATGTGATATCTTAGCTCTGCTATCGCCACCGGTGCTCAGAAGGCGTCCTTTTCTATCCTTATACTACCATAGTACCCGTAAAAAACGAGGGATGATTTAAGCATGGAAAACATTATACAAAGATAAATTTTACATAATGCTTTTTTATAGTACGCCATAACTGTGAATAGAAAAACAAAAGGAATACGGAGAATGCCTCACCATCGATGCGACACGAGTGTGTGGTAGAATGGTTTAAGATCGAAGACCAAATCATTGTCAGCCAGTTATATATACAAGGGACTCTATACTCCCTCATAGAATCCTCTGTAGTCACCGTTGTTTGAGCAAAACTGCGTTCTCTTTGCGAGGTCGGTCCACCACACGTTCTGAATGTCTCGGAGCCTGTGCTGGAGTTTGCTGCGTACAAGGCGGAAGGCTGCTTTCTTATCATGACAAAGCGGCTGAGCAAGGTGTGTCTGGTGAGCGGATCACTTCTCAGCCAGCAAGTCCTGGATCTCCTGTTTATTTTTATCAAAACAGTCCCTAGAACCTCTTCAGAGGATTTCAGCATGATGGTTTTTGGGTGTTCCTGGACAGAGATCTTCAAGTCTCGACTGAATATTTGACTGGAAGTCAGTTTTCACTTCAGCAGACTGGAGGCTGCCAACCCGAAACATCTTACTTGGGAAGCCTCCTCTCTTAGGTTTAAGTTTGAAATGCAGCGGACAGCACGATGGTCCGAATGGCACTCCGCATTGAGCCTTACTCAAGTGTGTAAAACATCCCGAAGGTCTCCCTGACGCACCAAAATGTAGTCTATGAGGTACCAGTGCTTGGAGTGAGGATGCATCCAAGTTGTCTTCAGACTGTCTTTCTGCTGGAAAGCTGTGTTTGTAATGGTGAGTTGCTGCACTGCACAACATTCTAGCAGAATACCACCCATTGCCATTACAATTTCCAACACCATGTTTGCCAAGTGCACCCTCCCAGTCTGAAGGCACTGCCTTCGCTGCTGTTTACGTCCATGACCACCGCCTTAGAAGCCGTGTAAAGGAAGGTCGTCCACACCACGAGATCCATAATTTTCCGAAATGAAACCGCTAATCTGCTCAATCTGATATACGCATCTTTCGGACCAACCGAAAGATGCTTATACTTCATAGTCATCGAGAGGGAGCGTGAGGGCATGCGTCACAGGAATACTGGCCTCGTCGATGGCTACTACATCTATATCCAGTGATCTGTAGTCATTGAGTAAGTGACCTTGAATTCCAGTCCACATGCATTTAGCCAACCGATTCTCAGTATCGAGATGTAAGCGGAGAAAAAGTGGAAGAGACGATTAACCTTTAAATGAGATAACCGAGCAATCTGGTATTCGGGGTTCCCCAAAGGTCTCCTGCAGAATTTCGAGGATTTGTGTTTACTTTAAAAGTTGTATTTCGTAATTGTCTGTAGGTCACGGTGACCTAACTTACTAAAATGACATCTATTATTTATTTATTTAACTGTTAGGTCACTGTGACCTAACTTACAAATCGTTTCTCTTATGAGAGGTCCTGATTATCTCCCCTTTGATTCTATTCTCTAACAGAGCTAGCTTTGTATACCAAAATATAGTATAAATAGATATCACATTAGCTGACGTTACTTGTAATATATTACAGAGTAGGGTCCAAATGTTGGACCTCTTCCTACTTTAGTTTGGAGGCTACCTGTTTTTGTAAATACTATTCGCCTTGCTCACAGGGATGTGAAAGTGAGGACATGGATACGAAAATAGCTCATGAAGATCTCTACAATAGAGTGAAACGGAGGATTCATCATTGAGCTAGAAAATCATAATATATATATATATAGGCGCAGATGGCTGTGTGGTTAAGGAGTTCGCTTCGCAACCGCATGGTCTCGGGTTCAGTCC
>JAOPJM010087534.1:0-14207 GCA_027124095.1 Muusoctopus leioderma
CTTCCGGTAGCACTGCCAGGCCAGGGACTTCTGGAAGTTATCCATAGTTCCCGGGCCGAAAGTCCTCCGGAACAGACTAGCAAGTTCGTTCTCGTCGATGCCTAGAGTTTCTCCAAGAGCGTCATCGCTCTTCCCCACCACTAAAGCTCTATAGAACGCTAAGGTGGAACTTCCAGCGACCGCATTGCCCGACTGGTAGTTTTTAGAGCGTTCCCGTTTGTTGTTGATGTAGACGCCATTGTTACATGTACGTCGACAGACTGCGGAAACGAACTATTTTTGTTTAAAAGAAAATGAACCTTTTCGTCCACCCCAGCGTAGTGGGGTGGAACTCCAAAAATTTCAAGTCCCTTATTTGTAAATACTCCAAAAGAGAAACTTGGTAAATTCCGAAGAAATGCCGAGAGCAAAAGAAACACGCCTGACTTCAGAAAAAACAAATAATAATAATAATTCTTTCTAATATTGGCACAAGGCCAGACATTTTAGGGGAGGGGTATGTCGATTAAACCGACCCCAGTAATTGACTGGTACTTTGTTTATCGACACCAGATGGAGGAAAGGCAAAGTTGGCTTCGGCGGGGTTTGAACTCAGAGCGTAGCGAGCCGGAACGAATACTGCAAGGCATTCTATCCGGCGCGCTAACGATTTTGCCAATCCACCACCCTCAATAATACTACTACTACTACTAATAATAATTTCTTTGTTGGTTATAAGGGCCTAAACATAGAATACAATAGACGTGAGGATATGAGGTATCACAATATATGTGGGGTGGGACAAACAAGTTATAAAAATGAGGGAGGGTGATAGACGTTAAACATTTTATAGATACGACATACAAATAATTACATAGAATAAATAAAAAAAAAATATATAAACACACAATAATTAAAACAAGATATATTAAAACTCCACTCTTATTGGTAAGGACACACCATGACCCTGACTACATTCCTCTCTTATTCTCCCTCCATGTCCGAGTAATTAATGAACGCAAAATGTCCCAGGAGTAGCTCCTGTGTCAGAGTGGGCACACCAATGCTCACGTCACCCATGTGATTTTGACTAATTTGATCAAAACCTCTGTTGGAGTACTTTAATACGATTCTATTGGCCGCATGTAGGACCTGGCCCAAATTCATCTCCTCCCCGATCTGTACCTCGGCCATTCCAAGGGCTAGGAGCAAATTTTCTAATTCCTCAATTAGCTCTATACTGTTTCTTCGAACAGCTACGAAATGTAGTCTTCACGGTTTTTTTGGGGAGAGGATGTACTTTTCTTCATGACTTTCCGATGCTTCCACATTTGGTGAGAATTTGCTCTCTTTCATCGAAGAGGCTGGACCTCTGTTCTTGTGCTTTCCAAAGCAAAGAAACATACAAAAAAAAAAAAAAAAAATAAAGAAAAAGATCTCAATCCTTAATGAAATCAATAGCAAAATGACACAACGAAAAAAAAAAAGGAGAGACAAATACTACAGAAATATAACAACAAAAGTAATATCTGAAATCAAAGAAACAAGTGATCCTCGCTAAATTCGCCAAATCGTAAAGAATCCATCAATATGAAAAGCGACAACGATTCTTTGAGCAAAACAAACAATTCGACTCCAACCCCAAAACGATTGAATCAAGAACTTGGTAAAAACAAAATAGAAATCAATGCAGCACCAACAGCAAAAGAAGTAGAAGAATTCTGGGGAGGAGTATGGATAGCAAAAGAATTACAGCAGACGAAACTGTTCAAAACAACAAACGCAACACCTGAACAATCGTGGGAGGCCATAGTAACACAAGTAGTAGTCCAGATGCTGCAAAAAAAAAAACAAACAACTGGAAGGCACCGGGAAAGGATAAGATCCCAAACTTCTGGTTAAAATATTTAACAGGGACAAATAATGAGCTAGCAATGATATTTGATAGGATACTGAAGGAGCCAGAGACAACATCTGGCGAGATCACTGGATCCTCAAGACTAAAGATACGACAAACTTTATAAACTACAGACCCATAACCTACCTTTCTACAACTTCCAAAGCCTTAACTGCAATAGCATCGTAGAAGATAAATAAACATCTGTAAAACAAAATAACTTATTTCCAGAAGAACAGAAGGGTTGCTGCAAAGGCTCATATGGCTGTAAATATCAATTACTGATCAGCAAAGCCATAACCGAAAGTTGTAGAAAGAGAAAGAAAGGTCTGAGTATAGCATAGATTGACTACTAGAAGATTTTTGACCGTGTTCCTCACAGGTGGATCCTGGAAACATTAGTCATGAGTAAGGTAGAACCAACAATAAGCAGTTATATTAAACACGCCATGGGTAAATAGCAAACAATTCTGCAGATACAGACACAAGAGGGAATTATAAAAACTAACCCCATCTCCATAAGAAGAGGAATATTCCAAAGGAACTCCCTGTCACCACTCCTTTTGTGTCGGACTCTAACACCTTTAACCAATATGTTAAACCAGACTGGACTCGAATACAAATTGTATGGGAGGACAATCACCAATCTTTTGTATATCGATGACTTCAAGTTGCACGCTGCATACGATAAACGACTCGAAACACTCTTACAGGCAGTGCATCGATTTACTAGAGGAATTGATATGAGATTCGGATTATAAAAATGCGTTAATGTAACCTTGAAAAGAGGAAAATAAATTAAGAACACCAATATCATGTTAGATAAAGAAATGGAGAAAAGAGAATTATACCAAACACAGACTTATAAATACTTAGGAATCAATGAACTAGACATAATACAACACACACAAATGAAAGAAAAATTCAGGAAGGAAATATTATAGACTCATTATAATATTAATACTTAAAACAGACCTAAATGCAAAAATTAAGGTAATAGCCATCAATACACTAGGTGCCCTCATAATGAGTTATAGTTATAATATTCTCAACTGGGCACCAAATGTATTAGCAAGACAAAACAGAAAAGCAAGAAAAAAATGGCTACATTTAGAATACACCATGCTAAATCTTACATAGAAAGATTATATTTACCACGAATACCGGGAGGTAGGATCCTAATGCAGCAAAAACACTATAATAAAATATCCACTGTAGGACTATAAAATATCTAGTAAAGAACACGAGAAAACTAATACAAATAGTTGCAAAACACAAACAAAGCAAAAAACTGCTTTCTGTCTTCAAGGAATCCAACAAATACAAAAATAGAGGCTGATGTGACAGACAGTTGTGAGGAGAAATGAGAAACAACAATAGAAATTATGAAAAAGCTAAAAACTAAGCTAAACTGGGGCCACAGAATGTTATACTAAAACGATGGCAAGAAAAGCCCCAACGTAGCCAATACCTGAAAAAACTGGACAGGGTGGACATAGACAGAGAAAAATCGCAGCACCGGTGGAGAAGAGCAGGACTCAAAGCTGGCACTGAAGGATTCTTGATTGCGACACAGGATCAAAGCCTTCTCATCGGAAACCACCGAAATCATTTAATGAAGCAGAGCACATTAAGTAACGACAGAATATGTGGAAGCTGGAAAGAAAAATTTACTACATTGTCCATGGTTGAGGCTTTCATATACTGGAAATCATGCCAACATTATGAAATACCAACAGAAAATAGGTGGTATAAACATACACCAGAAAACGTCTCTGAGAATGCCAAAGCGAACATACTATTGGATATGTCAATCCACAGAGAGGGAGATCAAGGCTAATCGACCGGATATTCTCGTCAAGGAACACCAGAAAAGAAAGTGCCTCTTAATAGAAGTATCAGTCCCAAATAGACGATAATGTTTCTCTAAAAGAAATAGAGAAATTATCTAAATATAAAGATCAGGAAATAGAGATAGATATGGGGACTGAAAACAGAAACAACCCCTATAATAATAGGTGCCTTGGGAATGATTAAAAAAACATGCAGACAAATATATAACCAACACCCCAGTAATTACAAATATGCACAACATATAGAAAATAACACTACTAAGCACTGCACTCATATTACGTAGCGCACTCTCAATGCAATAAAAATACAAAACCAAAATAAAACACTTCACATACCCAAGACGCACAGAGCTGCACCTAGTGCAGTGAAAGCATGCAATAAAAATAAGATTATTGAAAATAATAATAATTTTTTTATTGGCCACAAGGGCCCAAAAGACATAAAATACAGTGTATTACAAACATATGTGTGGTGGAGTAAAAAAAAGAAAACATACGATAAAAAGACAGGGGAGGGAGAAAGACGTTATACAATGATGTCCCAGTTCCTATCCACCTGGAGGTCCGGACCAAACCAGACCCCGAGTAATTTAACCGGTCCCTCGTACCAGCGTCCCACGACGCTGTCCGAAGGCATGGACTGATTCTCCAGGTGCCGAGCTGCAAGCCCACCAACTTGTCCTGGTTAATCTTTGCTCCTGTCATCGTTTCATGTTCCTTTAGAATAGTGCCGACCACCTCGATTTCCGTGGTATCCATTACGGTGACGTCGTCCGCATATGCCGACACGACTCTCTCACATCCTAGTTCGAACGGGATGCGCTTCAGCGCATCCAGTTTCCGCAGTAATGGCTCGAGAGCCAGTACATACAGAAGAGATGAGAGAGGGAATCCCTGACGGACCGAGCGCGTGATACGAAACGGTTCCGAAAGGTGGCCGTTTACTCTGACCATCGAGCAGATGCCACTGTACATTGAAGCGATCCAGCCTCTGAAGACGGGACCGAAACCAGCCACCCTGAGGACAGCCGCCAAATATCGATGGTCGACCCTATCGAAAGCTTTCGATTGATCCAAATTAATCAGAGCCTCACCGAAGCCAGTTTGGTTACCCACCCACTCTATGATGTATCGCATGATGTGGAGGTTGTCGTGGATAAATCTGCCCGGGATCGCGCACGTCTGCGGTTTCCAGATTAGACTACCGACGACAAGCGCCAACCTCTTCACTAACACCTTGGCCAAAATCTTAAACTCTGTGTTCAACAGAGTTATGGGCCGGAAATTATCAATGATGTCCCCCTTGTTCGGGTCCTTCCATAGCAGTGCCAGTACTCCTCGGCTCACAGACTGGGAATTCTCCTATTCTGCTGCCTGTTGCAGTAGACATCTGCCAGAAGGTCGCCGAACAAGTCTGGCATGCAAAAGTAAAGCTCGTAGGACAGACCATCCAAACCAGGCGATTTGCCCCTCGAATAACCACATATCGATAACCGTATCTCCTCAGCTGTTATCGGCTTTTCGCAGCACTCTGTATCCTTCACCGAGAGTCGCGGGAGGCCATCGAGGTAGGCATCAAAGTCCACCCCTGTGTCCGACCAGCCACTCGCCCTGGACAATTGAACAAAGTGCTGCTAAAAAGTCGCACACATCTGCTTGGAACACAGTAGCACGTGCCCATCCCGGTCTGTCAGAGACCGAATTGTGGCTTTGTTGCCACGTTGCACCTCTGCCACCCGGGCCCATCGAACGGCTTTTGTTCCTTCGTGTCTTAGCTCTGACAGCGCAACTTTCATGTTTTGCATTGAAGAAATGGTCAAGGGCCATTCTCGCCGCGAGCACGTCAGTCGCAATGCCTTTCCTAATCGCCTCTTCTAATTTACTCACTAATTTACTCTGATCTGTTTCTTTCTATCACTAGTTCCTTGCTAAAATCTATCGACTGTTCTAATCACCCATTTTAGGGCACCCCACCACCGGTTGTTGACAATTGCCCCCGTCAACGACCGCCTAAGTTTCTAATCCAGTCTCTGTAAGTTTGGCGCGCGGAGAAAGATGCATTCATCTTCCAGCAACCAGGTACCTGCCTATGAAGCCTATTTAGGTCAACCGTACATATCACAAATTTGTGGTCTGTGTAGCTGACCACTTTGAATTGTGGACAACCTATGTTATCCCTATCTGCTGGCCTACAGAATACTCTATCTAAATACGATCTGGATGATCTGATGCTGTTTGCCTATGTCCACATTGGCGCATTCGGGAAATCCAGTCGGTACCTGCCAGACAGTTGGAACCGACTGAGCAGGTTTGCGAGGCTTTTGCACCCCCACCCCCACCCCTCTCCTATCAGCTAGCCCCACACAGTTCAAACGTGCATCCCATCCAAGATGGCGTTCCAATCGCCCACTAGCACTAAAGAGCGGGACGTTCCCAGGAAAACCTCTAGACGCCTGAAGAAATCTGGCCGCCCTGCCCGTTGGGGCGTAGACAGCCACTAGTCTGAAGGCACCACCTTCACTACTGTTCACGTCCAGGACCACTAACTTACCATCCGGGTCCAGGAAGATCGTCCGTACCTCGAGATCCAAGCCTTTCCGAAAAAACACAGCCACTCCCCCACCACCCATTCTGGGCCGGCTAATGGATGCATACACCTCGTAGCCATCGAAGATGGGCACCAGTGTGCACGTGTCGGAAATCTTGGTCTCACTGACTGGTACCACATCTATATCTAGTGACCTGAGGTCGTTGAGCAGGCGACCCTGCTTCTAGGGCGACCCCAGGCCACGTGCATTTACACAACCAAACCTCAGAGCTGCCATGCTGGTAAGGAAGAAGGAAAAGAAAAGGGGTCACTTACCCAAATGGATTTCCTGGTGTTGATCAAGGTGTGTCCACCTCCATATCCGCCTGGGGTTTTTGCTTGGGGAAGTTCTTTTTTATTCTGTTCGTGGCCATGACGTTGGGGTTACCAACGTCATGTGGAAACCTCTCTCGTTTTTTGTAGGTCTCCAGGAGGAATTTGACCATTTTAAGGTCATTGGGGACTTTAACTGTGCCTGAGATGAAAGCCTCCTTCTCCATCTCAATGCCCCCCCCCCTTGTGCTATGTAGGACAACAGTCCTTTATTTTTTTTCTTACCAGCACAATGTTGCGTGCGGGTGCGATTTGTTGTTGTTGTTGTTGTGAGTGGGGTTGTGTGTTTAGTTGGTGTTGTTGTTGTTGGGTTTGTGTGTTTGACTGCTGTTGATTCTCTTGTGTGTTTGTTGCTGTTGCGTTTGTGTGTTTTCTTTTTGTTGCTGCTGGTGGAGGTGGTGATGGTGTATTTGTTGTTGTTGTGGATTTCGTTGTCTCTGTTATTGATGAGGAATTAGATGTAGTGTCATGTGCATGTGTTTTTTTCTTTTTTTTCTGTTTTTTTCTTAGCTTTTTTCTTTTTTGGGGTTCCCTCTCATCACTGCAAGATGAGATTGCCGAGTCGGATAATTCCTACTCAGACGGATGTAGGGATATGTTTTTGTGTGCGTGCGTGTCTATGTTTGTGCATGTAGGAGGGGGAGAGAGAGAGAGGAAGTGATTGGTTGGGGTTTCCTCTGGGTGGTGAGTTTTTTACCCATTGATGTTGTTTCTGCTGTTGTGGCAGCTGCTCTTTCCACTGTCGTTGTTCCTTTCTTTTTTATGCTGCTTTTGCTGTTGCTGCCTGTGTTGTTGCATGCTGTTTTTGCTGTTTTTGCGGTGACGGTGTCGGCAGCAATGGGGCCCTCCTTGTTTCCCCTGTCCTGCTCTGGTTCCGTGGGCAGAGGGCTCTCAAGTGGTCAGTGGCGCCGCATAAGTGACATCGGAATTTTCGGCTCTCCACCACTATATGTAGCTCCACCCAATTCAGCAGAGCGATGAAGTCTGGGATCTTTTCAAGATTCTCTGGTTTCACCTGGAGAAGAATCTCCCACTCCAACCTTTTCACATCCAGCAGCGTGTCGCTCCCCTCCAGCACCACACAGGATAGAATCCACTAGAGATCCAGCACCGGTGGGATACCCTGTATTTTGACTGTTGCAGTCCTTCTACCTAAATACATGGAGTAGAGGGTGAACTCTTCACTCTGCCAGGCGACCACAGAGTGTTGCAGGGCAAGAGCCTCAATCTTAAATAAGACCTCAACCCCACCAAACTGCTTTGCTCTGTTCACGTGCTGAATATCATTCCACATGCTTCGAAGAGCCCTTTCTACTTGAGCGTGCATTGCAGTTTCCAGGCGACGGCTATTCACTGACATGCAGCGGTAGCTGATTGTCTTCCACGCTGTTTCTTCCGGGATTTCAGTTGGGGGCACCAGGGTCGCCCTTCTCCCCTCAATTTTCCTAATTGCCTCTTCCAACCTAGCCTGGCCCGCTTGTCTTCTATTGGGAGGCTATGCAGTTGTTGGTGGGTGGCCTCCCCTCCAAAGGAGAGCTTTCCTGAGCGGCCGCTACTGTTGTTGTTGTTGTTGGTGGTGGTGGTAGTGGTGTTGGTGGTGATGGTTTTGTTGTTGTTACTGCTACTGCTGCTGTTGTTGTTGTTGTTGTTACTGTTGTTGTTGCTCGTGTTGTCGTTGCTGCTGTTGCTGCTTTCGTTGTTGTTGTGGTTGTTGTTGTTGCTGTTGTTGTTGTTGCTGCTGTTGTTTTTGTTGTTGCTGTTACTGGTGTTGCTCTTGCTGTTGTTGTTGCTGCTGCTGTTGTTGTTGTTGTTAACACCGTCGTTGCTGCTGTTGTTACTCTTGTTGTTGTTATCACCGTCGTTGCTGCTGTTGTTGTTGTTACTCGTGTTGCTATTGTTATCATTGTTGATGCTGCTGTTTGAAATGTTTGTGTCATTGTGATGTGACGTGGCATTCTTACTTTTAACATTTGTGGCATTAACGTCATGATCTGTAGTCATGGTTACGTCTTTGCCATTCTTTTCTGAACTCATAGATTCGGAACACTGTCTGCCATCGAACATTATTGTATTATGTTCTGCCGACATGCTTTTTTTCTTAACCAAAAACTTTGTTTTCAACAAAAGGAAAATTATTATTGATTGAAGCAATCAAGGGGTGCTTCTGACACAAATTTGTTACCACTACAATCCAGGCACTCTTAACAAAAACTTGTTACAAAATTTACAAGTGAACGTGGCCCTAATAGGGCGAAACAATGGGAAAATAGACAAACTTACAGGAGCTCCGAACAAACGTGGCTTCAGAGGCTGCCGGCCATAATGATAATAATAATAAGTATGAGCTTTGCATTTACCACATTCTTCTTCTTCTTTTTCTTCTTTTTTCTTTTAATTATTATTATTATGTTTTGATATTGCTTTGTTTTATACGAGCTGTTCCAAGTCTCACCCAGAGACCTCAAGAAACAGCAAGTTAGGTATATCTTGGAAAACAAGTATAAAAATAAAGCTAAGATTCATTTTCTGAGTGTGTCAACTGTACACCTGCTCATGCTTTCTAAAATCCAGAGACCATGTAGCCACTGTATGGCCCCATGCTGGTACCATTATTCATATGTTGTAGAATTTTAAGGAGGGAGAGGCCAAATAGTTCGCAAACTTTGGGACCATTGAAGTTTGCTATAGTTACACTGAACTCAGCATGTGCTTTAACTGAGAAAACAGGGATTCTCAGGCATGCATGATGGTGTGTAGGTCATCTGGTGTTGTGCTGGTATTTGTCTACTAGATGGAAGAGTAATAGTCAACAATGGGCCAGGAGATGCCCTTTAGTACAAAAACTTCAACTTTTTAGGACATAGAACTTCAGCCTGTTTGACAATTCCAGACAGGATCTTTCTGAACATTGTTTTGCTTTCACATAGCACAGTCTTTTGTACTATTACCATTATTATTATTATTATTATCATCATCCTCATCCTCATCATTATTTTTTTTTTTTATATTAATGGGCCCTCTGGTAAATACCATGGCTGACACCCTCTCTAAATTGGGCTGATTGGCAGAATCGGTAGATCGCCAAACAAAATATCTTGTAATATTTAGTTATGTTCTCAGTAGAAATCCCGCTGAGGTCGACTTTGCCTTTTATCCTTCAGAAGTCGATCGATAAAATAAGTACCAGTCAAGTACTGTGGTTGATATAATCAATTTTTTCCATGTCCCCAACAGTTGTAGCCTTGTGCCTATGTCAGAGATCATTATTATTATTTTTTTTTAAATGAATAATTATTATTATTATATTTTCTGCAGCCTGAAGAAGATTTTGGCGAGGCAGAGCGAACACAGGACAGTGGTGTGATAAGGTAACTATAATATTGTTTCACACTTTTCTCTCTCTATTTCTCTCTTTCTGTCTCCTTCATACTATCTCTTTCTCTTTCTACACTCCTCATTCTTGCTCTTTCTCACTCTCTTTCAATATCTGTCTTGCTTCTCACATCTTTCAGTTTTTAGCCAAAATCCCTCATACAGCATTAGCAAAGTGAAATGCCCGAAACTGGGAGTGAAAGCAGTGTTACACACTCAACTCACTGGGAACTCACCTCAATACTATGGTGCTCAATATTTTAGATGTATAGTTGATTGAATCAACCCAAAGGCAAAAATCAATCTTTGGAAGATCTGATCTTAGAATGTAGAGAGATGAAATTAAATACTGCAAGCCATTTTTTCCAACACTATAGCATTTGTCAAACCACCACCTTAATAATAATAATAATAATAATAATAATAATCATTTCTAACATAGGCACATGACCAGAAATTTGGTGGGAGGGGTTTAGTCAATTAAATCAAACCCAGGACTTCACTCGTACTATATTTTATTGACTTGGGTAGGACGGAAGGCAAAGTTGACCTCAGTGGGATTTGAACTCAGCATGTAAAGACCAAGTACAAAGGCTCTACAATACTTACTAGGAGAAGCGAGAGTGGTGGATTAGCAGAATCATTAGAGCGTTGGACAAAATACCTTGCGGTATTAAATTACTGCCCTTCAAGTTCTGAATTCAAATCCCATCGAGCTGAACATTGCCTTTCATCCTTCCGGGGTTGATAAATAAAGTACCAGTCATGTACTGGGGTCAATTTAATCAACTATAGCCTCCCTCAAAATTTGTGGCCTTGTGCTAGTGTTAGAAATCAGTATTATGAGAAGTGGTAGAATGGGTATGTGATGTTCATACCTTTCCCAAAGTTATCAGCAGTGTAAGGGAATTTAATTTGTATCAACTGAGAACCAAAACTTGTTAGCAGTTTCAACTTGCCAGGAACAAGTGCTCATGCTAATAATAGTAATAATAATAATAATAATAATGATGATGATGATTTCTTACATTGGCACAAGGCCAGGAATTTTGGTGGGAGGAAACAGTCGATTATATCGACCCCAGTACTAGACTGGTACTTTATTTTATTAACCCCGGAAGGATGAAAGGCAAAGTTGATTTCAGCAGGATATGAACTCAGAATATAAAGAGCCAGAACAAATATCGCAAGGGGGCATTTTTTCCAACGCTCTACCGATTCTGCCAATCCACCAATATAATTGTTTCTAACATAGGCACAAGGCCAACAACTCCAGTACTTGACTGGTACTTTATTTTATCGATCCTGGAAGGATGAAAGGCAAAGATGACCTCGGCGGGATTTGAACTCAGAGCGCAGTGAGGCAGAACGAATGCTGCAAGGCATTCTGCATTTCAATAAGTAATAATAATAATAATAGTTTCTAACATAGGCACAAGGCCTCGAATTTGGGGTGGTGTATAGTTGATTGTCGACCACAGTACTTGACAGGTCATTTATTTTATCAACCCCCCCCCCCCCACTCTCCGAAGGATCAAAGATGGAGTTAACCTCATAACAGTGAAGCACCAACCCTAAATATGTTTATGCCATCATTACTGCTCTTCAGTTATTAATAATAATAGTTTCTAATATAGTTATGAAACCTCAGAGTAATACTGGTGAGGAGAATGGTAAGATGATTTCCCCCAAAGGCATTAGCTAGCAACTACCTAGCTGAAGTTGTTCCAACAAGGGCTTAAAACCAGTTCGGACTCCTCACATCACTGAAGAGCTCACTGCCACACCATGGCATCCGTAATGTTAATATGGATTTCTTATACAGGGATGAAATCCAAGATTTCAATGGTAGGGAAAAATAGGAAATTGGGATGTCCATGCTCCCCCCCCCCCCATCACAAGCATTAATCAATGTAAGTGAAGCATTTTCACCTGTATTGAAACCTAAAATCAAATACAACTGTATTGCAGTACCACAAAATAATGATTTTCACACCGGTGCAGGGTCATAAATTGTAGGGGGGGAAGAGGTATAGTTGATTAAATAGGACTCAGTATATGTCTGGTACTTATTTTATTAACCCAGAAGAGTTGAAAAGCAAAAGTTGATCTGGCAGGATTTGGAATCAATGTAAAGGGACGTAAGTACATACTACAAGGCATATATAATCTGATTCAACTGTTCCTGTCACAAAGCCACATATGCTTGGGGATGGTGTTAGGGGGCATAGCACATTTAATTGACTCAGTATCTTAAGGAAGATAACTAAATATGGCAAGGCATATATATATATATATATAAAGATTTACACACACAGGTTTTGTGGACGGTTCTACACCCCTGCGAACATATGTCCGAGGGTGCTATTTAACAATCAACAGAGAAAATTCGTAGAGACAAAGTTTTCTGGAGTGGCGCATAATTTCCATTATAAATAGCAAACTGACAAGACAGTGATCATGTAGGGTAGTGCACAGAACACAAAAATACATGAACAAATGCCTTGAAAAAAAATATTGCTTACCCTGGACCACCCTATAAAGGAATGGTTTCTGCATTTACCCATATAGCTTCGGAAATATTTAGCTATTATATATATATATATATATATATATATATTTACTCTGATGCTCTACTGTTTCTGCCACCCCACCTTCATCCACTCTTAATAATAAATAAAGACTCTAAGCACAAGGCCACACAATTTCAGGGAGGGTGTAATTGATTTAATTAACCCCCAGGACTTGACTGGTATTTATTTGATCAAACCCAGAAGGATGAAGAACAAAGTTAACCCTATTGGTATTTGAACTCAGAACATTAAGGGACGTAACTAAATACCATTTAGAACAGCCATCTATTGTTTGTCATTCCACCCATTAATAATAATAATAATAATAATGGTTTCTTACATTGGCATAAGGCCTGACATTTTTTGGGGTGGGGTACATCGATTAAATCGACCCCAGTACTTGACTGGTACTTTGTTTATCGACCCCCGATGGATGAAAGGCAAAGCTGGCCTCGGAGGGGTTTTAACTCAGAGCGTAGCGGGCCGGAAAGAATACTGCAAGGCATTCTGTCCGACGAGCTAACGATTCAGCCAATCCACCACCCTCATTAATAATAATAATAATTGTTTCTAATTTAGGCACAAGGCCAACAATTCCTAGTACTTGACTGGTACTTTATTTTATCGACCCATAATAATAATAATCTGCATATGTGTTATTATTCTCACTTTTATTATTGGAAGAGTAAGGCAATGGATTGGGAGAAGGATTGCTGGAGACCGTGCTTGTGTTGATATTTAATTTAGACCTTCACTACTTTCCTAGCTCAAATCTCAAATGGTTGACACTTGTCTATTTTTCTTTTTGCCACTCCATATTTATTAAAATTGGTTCTATAATAAAGGATTGGTTCAATTTCGACCTGTTATATCCCTCTCTCTACAAATACTTTATTTTGCCCAGAGCCAAATAGGGAAATTGCAATTACTATTTATTATTGTTGTGCGAGCGTTGTACCTACTTTTCTCCCTCACTGTCAAAAACGGATAAAACTCTGTAAATAAATGGTACAATTATTCAAAACAAACGCAACTGTCACAGAAAATGACGAAGTCATAATAAATTGTTTTTTTTTTTAATGGCTTAGCTGCTAGATGAGAAAGCGCAGTAATTATCACCTGTTTCAGGACCTCTGAGACTAATAGGAGGAAAGAGGGGAAGTTACCCTCAGGCTGCAGACTTCCTAGCCAACCCTAATGGATGTTATAACATTCAATCAATGGATTGAAAAATGGATTAGTTAATAATATAATGGAAAATAATATTAATATTGCGTATATATAAAGAAAAAAATTATCTTATATTATTTTCCATTATTTTTCAAGTGAACCATTTTCTATCCAATCACAGACCACTGATAAATACTTTATGTCATATATATCGTGCCTCATATACCGTAATTCAGTTACCCGATCGACGGCATACGCGAAACTTTCAGAAGTAACAGAGCATAATCCGATCACTGCAATGAATATGTGTACTGTATTTCTGTATTGAGTACTTTTTCCCCTTGTTTGTAAACTCAAACGTACACACACACACACACACACACATCTATCTATCACTCACCCTCTCTCTCTCTCTCTCTCTCTCTCTCTCTCTCTCTCTCTCT
>JAOPJM010087631.1:0-21363 GCA_027124095.1 Muusoctopus leioderma
GACAGGTGAGTATGGGTAAATCCAGAGCCACCATGTTTTTGATGGTGTAGAGACAGTGGTGAGAAGTGTGATTATGAGTGGGTGGTGGGTGGGTAGGAACTAGGAATCAATAAGTCTGAGGATAGTAGATAGATAGATAGATAGGTGATGCTTAACAGGTATACTGGGAGAGATAGAGACCCAGTGTTACGGCCCAGCTGTCTATCACCTTTATGGCCTAGGCGGGCGGGTCTTTTCCAGCACTGTGTCGCCACACATCACAGTCCTGTCATCTCTTGTGAGGCCTAGCATCCTGAGATATATATATATATATATAATTGTTACTGCCAATATCTATCTACAATTATTGAAGTGTAGCCTCTTCCCTCCCACTTAATATATATGATGCTCTTGGTATTTTACAGAGTTGAGGCCTGGTGGTGTCCTTGTCTGGACTTTTTTCACAAGAGCTCTGGTTAGTGATTGTTAATAATAATTCATGAGGTGGAAACATCTGGACATGTGTGAGAGCACTTTGACTGTCGTTAAATGATCGCACAAACTCTTACTTTCAAATGCAGAAAACAAACAAGCTGCCCACCCAACACTGGAAACTCCCCTCTCCGTCAGGCTCAAAACGTTGGTATAATGGGAAGCAGGTCTGGAGAGACTATAGATATGCTGGAGTGGAGGTGAGTAGATGTGTGCTGTGTACAAAAGGCAAGATGGAGAGGAGCCTCAGTCAATTCCTCATGGGAAATGAGCACAAATACAAATTCTTCTGGGTGAGTAACAGTGCTGGAGTGGGCATATTTGAGGTAGAGAAATGGGAGGATAAGTAATGAGGTGATCAGAGTATGCGATTAAATAATTAAGCTCAAAATAGTCATGGACAACATCATTTTACATGATTTCCATGCTAGTATGGGTTAGACGGGTGATTTTGGTCCGAGTCAGTTCTTATCCCAAGTCACCACCCTCCTAGATGGATCCGGAGACCACATCGTACATTTCATTTGGCTTGGCTTGGTTTCTATGGCTGGATGCACTTCCTAACACCAACCACTTTACAGAGTGTACTGGGTGCATTTTATCGTGGACCAACACTAAAAAGGTTGTCATGTCCATGACACAACTAAACAGTCCCTCTCTACCCTATGTTGTCTCCTTTCGATCGCCAACCACATCAGAGTGTACTGGGTGCATTTTATCATGGCACCAACACTAGAAAGCTTATGTCCATGACACGACTAAAGAGTCCTTTTTACCATACATTGTCTCCTTTCGATCGCCAACCACTTTATAAGCAACACCATGATGGCTTCTCTGACATACATGGAGGTTACGGATATGGTACAAGGAATGATGAGAGATCAAGGCTCTTGGAATTCTGTGATGCAAATAACCTAACCATTTGCATTACAAACTTCAGGAAACTGACCAGCCATCTGATCACCAATCAATCAGGTGTACAGTCAAGCCAAGTAGACTACATACACACCAGGAAATGAGACAGGCAACTGGTTGTGAACACTAAGTCCTTCCCCAGTGAAGAATGTACAACTCAACATAGGTTAGTGATCAGCAACCTTAGGATAAGAGCTTTTATTTCTCATGAAGAAAACTCAAAACCAGACTTTAAAGCTTCCAAAAATCGTGATACTTCTGGTGATATGAAATTAAAGCCCATACTCACGTATCACTAGTTTACAAAGTATTTTTGCTCTGCTGTACAGTGAAAGGTAGTGCCATGCGTATTCTTTGAGACAATGCACCAAGCGAACAGGTGGAACTTGTATGATCGTTCTCATAATGTGAGAGTAGAATATATCCTCAAGAAAACTTCTTTGCTCCAGCCAATGGATCAAAGTGTGATAGCTAATTTCAAGACATATTATCTGAGAACTTTGAAACAACTCATAAAAGCAATTGATAGGAAGGATAAACCTAGTTAGAGACTTCTGGTAAAAATTCAACATTATAGAAGCTGTGGATAAGATAGCCGAGTCATAGGATGAAATGAAACCCTCAGCCATGAATGGTGTTTGAAAAAACACATGGCCAAGCTGTTTCCGAGACTTTACAGGTTTTCTACCAACAGAACGTCTACATCAAATTCAGCAGGATATTGTGATACTGGCAAACAATGTAAGGTTTGAAGAAGTTGTAGATGATGTGGTTGAATTACTAGAATCCCAAAGACAAAATTTGTCTAATGTGAAGCAGATGCTATTAGAACAAGAGCAAGCTGCAGGGCAAGAAGAGGATATAGGAGCTCCACCCACTCATTTATGTTGACTACAAAAAATATGGTTGAAGGGTTGGCACTTAGAGAGAAAAGTCTGCAATATTTTACTGATAATGATCCTCTTTGTGAATATAACATAAAAATCACAAGTTCATAATGAGCTCAGTTCTTATACTGAGCTGTACTTAGAGATGGTGCACTGTAAACATCAAACGTTTGGATAAGTTCATCACTCCTGAAGCAGATGCTGATGAGTGCCCCTCACCCTCCCAGAAACTCCCATAACACTACAGTCAGCATGTACCCTATTATCATATTACAACTCTTATTTATTCCCTAATGTATTTCTCTTCAAATCATCATCATTGTTTTTTTATGTCTGAGTTTCCATGCTAGCATGGATTGGATGGAATTTTTTTGAGGCAGCATTTTACAGTCGGATGCCTTCCAGTCACTAACCATACTGATTTTAAGTATGGGAATCATACCAGCGAACTACTAAGAATGGCCAGGTATTTTATTTTATGGAGATGTAAACAATCAGCAGCTGATTTCAGCGAGAAACAGTGTCAAGCGATGTCAAGCACACACACGCACATATATATACATACACGCACGACAGGATTCTATATAGTTTCTGCCTACCAATTTCACTCACAAGGATTGGTCAGCTCGAGGCTATAGTAGAAGACACTTGCCCAAGGCGGCACACAGTAGGAAAGAACCCAGGACCACATGGCTATGAAGCGAACTTCTTAACCACACAGCCATGCTTTGAATACATACTGTACTGTGCATGTTTAAAAATTGTTATTTTTATGCATAAAAGTGGTTGTATTGTTTTTTCCTCGCCCACTTTGGAAAAATTCCACCGGAGCACATCAATTTATAACATCAGTCAATTGAAAAATAAGTTTTGCGTTACGGCAAGATTTTCAGGAATACAATAATGAGAAGGATGCTTGTACTTGAAAATTTATATAATATCAGCAACAATGTTAAATTCATGTGAAAACCAGGAAACTTACCAGTCAGTCTACTCAATTATATTAAATGTTTTATTTGGTTAGAAGATATAAATACAATGATTTACAAGAAGTGTATAACCTCTGATAACTTATTTAACTCAAGAACTGAGTCACTTGTTTTCTTCATTTCACATTCTGGCTCACTGTGCTCTGAGTTCAAATCCTGCTGAGATCAACTTTGCCTTTCAGGGTAAATAAATAAAGTATTAGTCTAGGGCGGTGGACTGGCGGAATAGTTAGAGCATCGAGATGCCTTGCAGTGTTTATTCCAGCTCTTTTCGTTCTGAGTTCAAATCCCGCTGTGGCCTACATGGGTGGTAGACTTAATTCATCACCTGGTTCAACACCACCACCTGGCCCTTGGTTGCCTTTAGCTGAGTGCACTCTGTTGCAAGCATTTGGACCAGGTCTCTGATATGAGGATACCTTCATCCCTCCCATCAGTCTAAGGGTGATGAGCACTGCCTTCCCTCCAGACTAAACAGTAAAAATTAAAAAAGAGCCAATTGCTTACTCTTTTGTGATCAAAAGTATCTATCAACAGATGATCAGTCCTATTGACTTCTGGAAGCAGGAAATGGAAATTGTGATGTTCATACCTTAACAGTAAATGAAAATAACTAGAAACTGAATATGCATCACAGGCTACCCATGCAATGGCACTCAGTAATAACCTATGATACAAAACAAATATTTATCAAAAAGATTACACATCACACATGTGTATCTGTAACTTGTGTCAAACCTACGCATTGCAGCCATTTCACTAACAATTGACAACCATCAGGGCAATAGGAATTTTGGCTGGGATTTCTCATGACTAAATGAGAAACCCCAGTCAAAATCTCATGCAACACAGTGCAATAGAAAATACTACCAAATGCATCAACAGAACTAAGACATGACATGCTGGTACTGTGATTGGTAGGATGGATGCAGATACTCCTTGGCCATCATCAAGCTATCTGCTTACAGCTGAAGTCACTAACGGAAGCGTAGGAGTTAAAAACTTGCAGAAAAGCAGAAAGGAAGGACACATCTGAGAATTTCAAACTTCACAGAAGAAATTACAGTTTCGAAACGCGTGAAAAGATGTATTGGATGCAACCCAAACACCAGCCTGGAACAATGGACATAAAAATTTGGTGAGAATGATGTGGTTACGTGCCTCCAATCTAGTATGTGTATCCTTTCCAAAACACCGAACTTCTACATTATTCCCCACAAATGAAATAGGTCATGGGTTCGTCATTTACTCATAATCTCACATTTAAAAAATACATCCCATAATCAACTTAACTGAAATGCAATTAAATTCTAAAACCTCATTATGTATATGGTGAGTGCAGGTGAAATTCTAAGAAAAATTTACTAACATTCACCTTCTGGTTTTCTTGTAACAGTTGCTGCCCCCACCGCATACTCTTTTGGTACAAAAGAAGAAAAAAGAAAAATAGAATGTATTACTCCTAAAAGAAAATCTTTAATTTTTTTTATCCATATATGTACATTCAAGTTTGAAAATTCAATGTTTATCTAACCACGTTTCTAAAAATATACAAAAATAAATGCTCTACATTGATAAAAGAAGAATTTAAAAATTAATTAATCAAATGATAATTCTCAATGATTCATTTTAAGTACAAAGTCTCATATTTTGAGTTCCGGGAGAATAAATGGCATGTTGATAAATTTTCAAATGGCATTAGTAGTAGAAAAGAAAATTACTAATTGCTTTAAGTGGGAATCGAAACCGCGTCAAGGTTTCTATATGCCGGGAGATTACCTCTACTGAATAATGTTCATCTTTGCATCAGTGGCAATTATAATATACTAGTGGGTCATTAAAAAAATTATACTCTGGAGAATTTCGAATTGAATTGGATTTTCCACACTTTGAAACGCATAGGTACCTATATAATAATGTGAATTCTAACAGACGTAGATTCAGAAACCTAAGGGAATAGGAAGTTGTGATGTGTATGCCCTTCACAAACTTAGCCAAACGTATTAGCAATGAAAACGTATTAGCAATGAAAGTAGAGTTTCAAATGGAAATCGGAACGAGGGTTGCAAACATGTTCCGCAGAAAACTCACAACCGGACAAACCATTTGGATTAATTAAGCATATGTTAATTTTAATTGTTGATTATATATATATATATATATATATATATAATAGTTAAACGACAAAACAAAAAATATATAAAAGGATCGTGGCAGAGACAGTGACCAAAATTTTAGTGACGTACACAGATTGCCATACACGTGATCAAGCAATTAAGTTTTCAACGTTTTCGGGATTCAGTTAAATAATTACAGAATAATGTCTAAAGATGTTTGAAAAAAAAAAAAGTACTCAGTTTATTTTAAAACTGTAAAATTGCAATGCAGAAAGAAATACAGTGGGTGGGTATACATCAAACGGCGTAGAATTGGAAGTCTCTCAAACCTCGTGGTTTGACGTTAATGGGAATTAAGCGTATGGCGATGTGTACGTCTAAGGCTTATGAATATGCGAACGTATATCTATTTTATATATATATATATATATGTATATACATATATAGATGCGTGTGTGTATTTGATACATATATAAGTGTGGCAATATTGTATGACGAAGTATAAAAATAAAAAGTATCTTGAAGTGAGAAGTTGGATAGCCAAGCAGCCATATGTTAATCACACACAATACCTATAAAAGACCGGTTCGTAATCGACTTCGACAGCTGCCTTTCAGAATAAACAAAAAAATAACTATGAAAAGGAATTAAAATTGTAGGAGCCATATTTATACATACTTCGTTAGGTGGATTTCCAACCACATTAGAAGTGGATTGCTTTTCTTTTTCTGGTTTCTTTTTCGTTTTCCGGCTCACTGCTTCTGGTTGAGAAATATATTCAGTAGGTGTTGATTTCTGCTTAGATTTTTTTTTACTTCTGTCCTTCTTAGCAAAAAAATCATCAAGACTACTGTCTGCCATGTTGAATGAGGAGGAAGGTAGAATTTAGAAAATAGTTAAACAATGACAAGAGAGTAGACTAAATACAGTATTGTTGTAAGTGTTGGCACGCTTGTGGAATGGGTAAGAAAAAAAAGTTAACTGGCAATACGTAGAAGAGGCAGTTAACGTTCAGCTCTGACTCCAAGCTTCTCTCAGGATGGCGGATCCGGATGTTGTTTGCTGCGGAATTGTTAGCAGAATTATATAGTGTAAGTACTGCACCCTTAGGTTTTTTTTTTATGCGTGATACCTCTTTATTTTATGTATGTATCTGAATCAACGTATGTATATGTGTGTGCATACGTGGTATGAATAACTATTTAACATTGTTATATGTTATTTATTCATGCTGTTATGCAATCTGATTTTTCTCAATTATTAATATCTACAGGTGTATGTATATTCTATGTGTGTTATACACAATCATGTTTCTTTTCAATATATGATCATTTATTTTTATGCGGTTACGGAAAAAAATATTCATTAGAAAAATAAATGTAATAATTATATTTTAAATTTAATGCAATTTAGATTTTCACATATTTAATGCTGTGGGTGGAAGATAATATTTTTTTAAATATTCTAAACTTCCTGGCGGCATTCGTCGCAATTGCGCATCAAAAACGCTAAGTTGCATAATTTAAAAAAAGAAATTTGTGCCGGTAATTAAAATTCAAGTTTACGGTTGGATTTAATGTTATATAATATATATGGCATCCGTTACTACTGCGCTGTCTGTTCAGAGGTAAGGGCAATCTGCTTATGACACTCAAAAGTTTATGAATGGTGATGAATTTCCAATTTTAATACTAATAAAATTAAAGCATTTTGTCATCTTGTGTTGAGACAAGTACATTTGTTATAACACCAGAAATAGTTCAAATGGTTTCGATTTTCCCTATAGAGTACAGTTTCATTATATTCTATCAATTGATGTCTTCGTATTATTAACAACCAAGACATGACTTTCATTGCAATATTAAGAATATATCTTTTAAATCTTTTACGAATATAGTCACCGTTTATTCCCCCACACTTCTCAAGGAGCGTTTACGTAGACGCAGACTTGCTAAATATGGCAGCTACGACTCCCTCAAATCACACTATACTATTTTGAAGAAAGGATACATTGGCCCTGCTAGAAATAGCAACCAGGTCTTCAAGCTACACTCTTAAGAAATGACATAGCATTTTTTCTGGGCGAAAAAAAAAAAAAAAAAAAAAAGACGATGGTCACACTGGAACGTCATTGATCATAGGTCCCCGGAATCAGAGTGAACCTGGCACTGAATAACAACTAAGGCTCAATCTTTTGAAAACACGTTTAAGAGATCTTTATGTACAATAACTTCGTTTGGATTAATATGAAAATGTTCCTGACATATGCAGTAATTTTTCTACATTATTAAATTTTTTTAAATAACTATTAAGATATATATACATTTGTAATTCTAATATTTTTAGTATAAATACTTTATTTCCTTAAAATCAGCACAATACTAAAAATTGATATCGCGAGTAAAATACGTAAGAACACTGAAGAAACTTCTAACTCTGCAGTTACTTTTTTTTATTTTTTTTTAGAAATTCAGAAACTACTCGAAGTACGTAGATACGATTTTGACATGACATACAAATGGTTCTTCCCTTCCTACGCAGTACTATAGTTGAAGGCTGACTTTAAAATAAAGCAAATTTTGGGTTAATGAATCGATTATATGTAATTTCTGACATTTCTCTATAGAGTTAGCCAGATCTTTCGAAGTTGCCATCAGAATCAGTAAGTCAACTAAAGCAACATAATAGGCTACTTGAATATTTATTAACATCATCAGCATTAAAAAAAAAAAAACTTAAAAGTATTTGTTGTTTTCTTTTCTCAGTTGCCTTCGTCAATATACCTTGCTGTATTGGGTTCAAATCCCGTCGAGGCCGAATTTCCCTTTCTTCCAGAATCGAAAAGTACCAGTCAAGTATCTAGGTCGATTAAATCAACTATACCCCTCCCCAATTTATGGCCTTGTGCCTAAGTTAGAAATCAACATTTATTGAGGGAGGTATTTTTTTTTTTTTTTCTTTTCACTCCACTGAAGTAACAAAAGTGTGGAAAAAAACCAAAACAATACACATTTGAAATATTAAAGGAAGAAGTAAATAATGGTTTTTTACATTGGCACAAGGTCAGACATTTGGGGGAGGGGTAAGTCGATTAAATCGACCCCAGTACTTGTTTATCGACCCTGGAAGGCTGAAAGGCAAAGTGGGCCTTGGCGAGATTTGAACTCAGAATGTAAAGTGCCGGAACAAATACCGCAAGGCATTTTGTCTGACACCTTACCGATTCTGCCAATCCACCTGCCCTTTAAGTAAATGAGATAAGACATGCACGCTCCCTCAAGTACAAACTACAACAGAGAATGCTGGTGTTGCTCTCTAAAAGTTTTTGTGGAAACCCGAAACATGGCATTACTGCAGGTGATAAGCAAGGCTGAGGTGCTGGAACAACCAAAGCATTACATGATACGTCAGTAAGATGAGCCAACAATAACAGCAACTTCGCTATTAGTGGCCCAACTCACTCAAACGTCTCGAATGCCACAGGCCGAAAAATGTAATTCACCAACAAATTATGGTATTTCAGAAATTTATTCCATTCATCTATGGATGCAGTAACCCCCATCTCTACCGCAGCATCTAGAATGTGTGATGAAGCAAAAGAATCGCCGACAATGGTCTATATGAGGTATCTACCTCTAGCCCAAGGGCAAAGGTAAGTTTGTTGGGCCTCTTCCCATCGACCCTGGACAATCCATCTGGCTTCTATACTATTTATTAGGCGGTGGTTTGGCAGAATCGTTACAGTGGCAGACGAATTGTCTTGTATTTAACTTCAGCCCTTTGTTCTGAATTCAAATCCCAAATTGCTTTTCATCATTCCAGGTTCGATAAAGTACCAGTTAAGTATTGGTGGGGTTATCTACTTAACTATAGACATCCACGAAATTTGAGGCCTTGTACCCAAGTCAGAAATCAATATTATTTGTAAGAGGAGGGTGATGGATGGGAGAATTGGCAGAGCGCTGGACAAAATTCCTAAATGCTACAAGGATCAAATTCGTATTTCCTCCATCTGGGGGTTGATAAAATAAGTACCAATCAAGTATTGAGATCGATTATACTCTCTCCCAACATTTTAGGCATTGTGCCCGTTAGAAATCAAGATTTTAATCAAATCTAGACAATTTATAGTGTAATTCTATAGATCAAGGTTTAAAAAGTATATTTAGTTGCTGGTTTTTCTGGAATATATTTTGCCAAAGCAAAACCTGGAAATAAAATAGACTTAGAATAAATACAAACTGTTGAAGATCACTAAATGAGGATTTCATCTTGTTATAAGAATCGGCATTAGATGCAGACTTAAGAATGGACAAGAGCTGCTTTAATGAAAGTTTATAAAAAAAAAAGTATAGTAAAGTTCAGTATATTTGTATTATACAAATTCATGAAGTAAGAATAATCCAATAGGCAAGGCAGCTTAAAGTAGGCTTTAATTTAGTACAAGTTCTACTCGCAGAACTATCAGATAACATCAACAGAATATTTATAGCAGTAGCTGCAGAATCTCATGGAGATTCAACCATTTCTCTTATTATAATAGCATGAATTATCACTACAAAAATACTCCTATCCTGCAAGTCCATGTACATTTCCAGCTTATTTGATTGGTTCTGCAAGATATTTTCAATAAAAGTTCTGAATCTAATCAATTGGTGCAATATATGTTAAATATTGAGAAACTATGTTTGCGGCAGTTGCAAGGCTTCACCCAAGTTTATCAATAAAGGAGAGGTTAAATTACTTTGAAGTCTTCTTCAAAGCAATCTAATGAGCAAATTGGTGAAATGCATAAGCAGACGTGAATAGCTGTGATAGAATGTCATTGAAAAGAGGTAACGCAATAAAAGTTATACATCGGGTTTATATGTTCTTAAAAGAAGCACTTCTGTCTAAGTTGTGTTTTACTTACTGTATATATGTATGTCATACTGGTAGATAAGTTGCACCCTAATTTTACATACATTCTTGGCTCAGTACTTGATTTGCATATAAGTTGCTGACTGTTTATCAATACTGCCTATATATGCTTAGATGAAATTTCCAAACTATTAAAAACTAAACATATTTTCCCCTTTAATATATCTAATAAAACTGCATGTAAACATATCTTGTAGATCTTAACAAATGAAACCCATGTTGATCAACTCTTAATTCTCTATATTTAGTAATTCTATTTTATTTAATCATGTGCAACAGCACATTTTAATCAAAATTCATCACATACAATAACAAAATAAGTAACACACTCCAGCTACCCAGACATGTACACATAATCTCCTCCATATTTTATTTATTTAAAATACATTTTCTAAATTGCATAACAATATACAGACAATACACAGGTGGTCTGCTCTACATCTGTATGGTGCAAAAATAATGTATGGTAACAATATTTAACTGGTTACCCATCATGTCAATAAGAGATTCAAAGAGTTTGTTTACCTACAGTAAATTATGGGATTCAGAAATTATCATATTTTGATTTTTGACTAGTAAATGAATGATTAAAGCATGCTATTCACAGTATGAAGTTAAACACCAGAAACAATATTCTATGGACTGCTATTTACAATGTAGCATATATATATTTTGTATTTTCAGTAGTTGCATTCTGGTTTTTGTGTCGTATTTTCGTGGAGAAAAGGTGCAACTTAAACACGAATATATATGGTAAATGTTTTAGATAGTTATTTTTGTTGTCCCTTTAGGTAAAGAAAATTGCTAAATAAATTGAAGGAACAGACTAGCGATTCTTTTTATAAGACACTACATTGAAAATTAGATCGTGGAAGAGTTATTTCACAAACACAAAAAAACATTCGCTTTACATTTATTTTTTGGTGTCAAAATTTGTCCCACTCTTTGTGATCTGGTCACTGACACAATTCCAGTGCAACTGGTTTGAAATTTAGTTACTGGCCAGTTTTTATACACCTCACTGGTTTTTTCTTTCCATTTTTTTTTTTTATTATTCATTCATTCATTCATTTTTACTCTGCGTTTACTTTTTTTTTATCTGTTGAATTTATATACATATACACACACACAATCACATATATACACATACATGTATTTATGTATGTGGTTTGTGTCTTAGCTTGTTTGTGTATATGTAAATCAAAGCATGACTGTCATCACATTGGCCTTTGTTGTCTGGTTCCTTTTTGTCTTATCAGGTCAGTTACTTTTGGTTTGGGGTAAAGCAGCCATCTTTTTTCTCGTCTTATTTTCTTTTTCCTTTTCTTCTGTTCCCTTCACTATGTACAGAACAAGCAACCTGATATCTGATGTTTACTAGAATTAATAGAAACTAGCTCATTTACATACACATATATACATATACATATATATCTGATTCTAAATGTAAACTTAAAACCACAATCAAATTAAAATAAAATGAATATTAAACTTAAACTAATACTGAGGTGGGATTAAAAAAGGAGGGGGGGGGCGTCTAAGGGGTGAGGGAAACCGTGCACTACTAGAATATGGCGCATTGGTGTTGCCCCATTCAGACTTATGGTTGAGACTGGGCTTGTACTCACGTATGCAGACAGATTCCGTTACCTGTCTTAACATAGTGTCATAGTGGTGTGTGGAGAGAATATCTAAACTGAGTCTATAGATTGAGCCACTGTGCTTTTCTAGCGCATGCTGGTATTTTCTCAACATAGCTATACCAATGCTCACTAAATCTTTCACTAACACTCTGAGCTGTCTTTCCTATGTAGGTTAGCACATTCCTCCATCAAGCACCTTATATGGTATACCGTATATTTCTTGCCTTGCAGTTGATATGCGGGTTTGTAGGGCATATCTTGCAGTCATTGTCAAAAGGGTAGGACCTACAGATATCTGACCTAATGGATATACCTGTCTTTTCAACTACCTTGATTTTGAGGATGGCTTCTTGGAGGATTTTCCTAAACTTGTTAGCTAACTCACTACTGGGTGTAGCATCTACAAACATTACACTATCAAATTTACTGCTGTTGTATCACGTATAGGTTTTGGATACTTTATCATTATCTCTAGCTACCCTGTTCCAGAACTCGTTATGGTACAGAGGGCATATACCATCTACATCATTGTTTATGATATTTTCGAACCTTTTCTTTGCTCCTTTATACACTCAAAGCTCATCAGTTTGTGTGTTAACCAGACAACTGCATTCGGAAGATGAAGTGCTGAATGTGCCTCCGTTATTCCTGAGGTTAGCACAGTGGTGACACATTCCTCACTCTTACGAGGTCTGCCATTAAGATAATCATTTTGACAGTTTCCGACATAGCAGTCTTTCCTGATTACGAGTGGGTTCACCATGGGTTTCCTTTAGTGTGAGTGGAGTATGCACGTTTTTGGTATTCCACTGATGGTTTATGTCTTCTATCCATAACTCAGTATCTAGCACAGGTAATCTCTTACAGGAGTGTTTGGTGATGTAGTCAACAGTTACTTTTATACTATTATGGATAGAATTAACTATGTTATATAGATATCATTGTGTTCCTCACTTACCTGACTGTCAGTGTGCAGAAAGTTCTCTACGACGAGGTTGATGTCATGAACATAACGAGAGTACAGAGCTAGGTTAATATGATGGGCAGTTAACTTAGTCTAAACCACTTATCCCACCATACTATAAAAGGTTGGCGACGTCTCCAGCAGTTCCAACCCCGATTGCACCACCTTTCATCTGTTTATAGTTTGCTGTCAAAATTAAATATATGGTTTTTTAGGGTGATTTTAAGGCTGGTACCCACTACATGTGCAATTGTGGTTCTGATGCTGTAAATATCTGAAGGGTGAATGGGTTGGTCTGGTCCAACCAACCAACCCAGCACTCGTTAGGAGTCTTTTTAACGGCAGAAATAATTGTAGGTGGTCTACCTAGTTTGGGTCGGGTGGGACAAGAATTCATAAGGTTATGCTTAGATAGGTATTCTTTACTACAAGTTAGAGCTAGGAAAAGACCCAGGTCGTCAACATCGACATTGAGGACTACCATCTCACTCGCACAAATCAATTCCACACATTGTTCAACAGCGAAATCTATATCAATGGATGGATACAGTGAGACCACATCTATACTTCCTATAACATAATTGGTAACATCATACTCTTGGTTACACTTGATACTGCTATGGTGGTCTTCTGGGCTATCTCACACATCCATTGATATTTCTATTAACGGGCGTAAGATTTGTGAGAAAGTAGGATATCCTGTAGTTACTAGCCTTGTAGACAGAGTGGGTAGGTGATCCAGCAATACGGTCCGTGAAGGTCTTGTGATCTTTTTGAAGGCTTTATAGAGTGTGTGTGTGTGTGGGGGGGATTATTAATTGCCTGAAAGTTATAAGCGACCTGTTTTCCTGACTGCAGAATGTTACACCACATTCCCACATGAGCATTTATGGCTCTCGCTCTCTTCATAATTAAATGCAGTCACTTCACTCATATCTTTAATATGCGGTTGCATACTACTGACAATTTGCCAGGCTGTCTACGGACATCGTACTCGATTTATCAGTAGGGAAGCACATGATCTCTTTAGCTTTAATACAATCTTTTAATTTTATTAATCCCCTTTTGATGTTGTTGGTCTTCCCCATTTTTTGTTTGCTAATGTATTCAGTTGTAGAGCTAGCTAATGTGAATTTTGCCTCTGTCAGCCTCTGTGTAAGGTGGAATGCTGACCCTTTTGTTGAAGGGCAGGCTGGTGGGGAAAATTCTTTTCATATTGAAGGACTTATGTAGTTCGTCATAGAACCTAGGAGCGGGGGAATTACTATCATACTTATTTGTGCTGTCAGGGTATTTGCAATTAAAATTCTATCTCCATCTCATCTTAGTGAAACATTTCTCTATATCAGATAAAACAGATATACTACTGACCTTACTGTACATAGAGAACTTTGGGGGAAGTTTTAAAACCATAACTTCATCTGCATCCAGTGATACTCCACCGTACACTCTCACGTTTTCGTTGAGTTCCTCTTGTGTGGGTTCATCTTTCATGGAAATTCCATCTATAGTATTCCCTGCTCGAAGTTGTTCTGTGGGGTGATTTTGTGGTTATTGTTTAACCCAGGATAGTTTTTTTTCTGAAAGTGTTGGTGACATTTTCTGAATATGAAGCTGTACTCCTGTTGGAGTATTTGTCAGAAGTTTTTCTCATTTCTTGTCTGGTAAGTTGACTGTTGACTTTAGTGAGGGCCTCTCGTTTTGATCTCTCTTTGATGGTAAGTTCTTTGTATATTCTGGATTTTAAGTTCGTTAGTAATATATGTTTTAGTTTTGAAGCCTGTCTTTTCTTCAGGTCAAGTTTCTCAACTGTCACGTGGATGTTTTTGGTATAGATCCTTTGTGAGATGCATTGAAAATAATTTGTCTCTAAGATGTTTTCAGTATAAAGCTGTCGCTATAATGGAAGTTATATGACATACGTTTTATAGGGTAACTTCTGTTTCAGCAAAGTTATCTCATTCTTTAAATTGAAGGTGTATTTAAGATTGAAATAATGAAGCTTGAATTAAGACGTTTTTTTTTGTTAAGATGGTACAAAGTATCCTCTTAGGGTGGTGGATTGGCAGAATCATTGAGAGTCAGGCAAAATGTCTTGCATTTCTTCCAGCTCTTTACTGAGTTCAAATCCTGCCAACGTCAACTTTGCTTTACATCCTTCTGAGATCAATGAAAATAAAGTACCAGTCAAGCACTGGAGTCTATTTAATTGACTGCTGATCTGTGTGAGCATACAATGGGCTAGCATGGTACAGTAAAGCCCAGATCCATGCACAACCATGTGGCTCTGACAACAGGTGAATTAACACACTGGTTGGAGTACATTAACAGCACATCAATATCTATTTGTAACACCCTATCATTCACTCAGTGATGGTGGCGTACCAGCCTATCTTCAACACTCTCTGATGTATCACCCCTTGTCCTCTACCATACTGTCTATTCAGCACCCTCAGATCCACCACCCCTTGTCCTATCCATTATACCATAGTGCCTGTTGCAGAGGATGGCATCCGTTCTGCACCCCCACCCACTATCATTGCCAGTTTCTCTCCACACACCATCACACCTCCTGTCACTCCGCCTCCTCCATCGTGATAGGTTGGCATCGGACCTATCCATACCTACCAGCCACCCTCTACTCTACTTATCCTTAATGGCCATCTATGCCATCATCCACTTCTGCTGCTATTTACTTTTCCTCCTGTAATCTCTGCTTTCTAATCACGCCCATACTCTTACTCCTTCCTTCCCTCCCACCCTCTTATACTCATCTACTACTCACATACTCTGTCCTCTCACCTTCTACTTGCCTCCTCAGTCCTTTTTCCCAATCTCAGCTTCGCTCCTTTTCACCCATACTCATCCCTTTCTCACCCTCATACATAACCTATGTAATATTCACAATCTCAAGTCACGTTTGTCGTCATAGAACGGAGACTATGTAGAGTAGAGAAGATTCTTGAGCCTGCATGAGACTAGGCACCCTCTTTAGTGCTGGTACCATAATAAATACACCCAGTGTACTCTGTATAGTGATTTGGCGATTGATCGGAGACAACAGGGTGGAGAGGGTTCTTTGGTCAGGTCTTGGACTTGACAACCTCTCTAGTGTTGGTGCCACGATAAAATGCACCCAGTACACTCTGTAGAGTGGTTGGTGATAAGAAGGGCATCCAGCCGTAGAAACCAAGCCAAATGAAACATACAAGTGAGACGGGGTCCCCTGACTCGTCTAGGAGAATGGTGCCCCCAACTGAATCATTGCAGGCCGAAATCACCGGTCCACCCCATGCCAGCATGGAAAACGGACGTAAAATGATGGTGATGACAGACACTCCCTAAAAGCGGGCTCCATTAAAAGGGATAACACAAAAGAAAAGGAAGAATACAAAATATCTACTTCAAAACAGATTCAATTTCATTGCATATCAGAAGAAAATTAGAATTAATAACAGTAGAAATTATGAGAAGAGGTGGGGGGAGGCCTCTGTGTGGAGAGGGTATGCATCTAGCTAGTTCAGAAAAGAAGCAGTGAGAAAAAAACTGTGCGTCTGTGAGCTAGTGGTTTTAGTGTGCTGGTGAGTGGCTCTGTCAATTGGCCAAATGGCTTTATTTTTTATGCAGTCTAGGATGTTTATGTGTGTTGCAGTGACACAATTCCAGATATGTGAGCAGTACTCCAATGCAGATCTTATTTGAGTGTAGTTGTGAGTCTTCAACTAATTGGGACTCAAGTATCTTCTGGCTCTGAAGAGGAAGTATACATAGTCTTTCGGCTCCAGTTTTGACAATGTTATATATCAAGAGGGGATGTGGTACAAAATTTTGGCTTTGATATATGTTGCAATCAGAGATTGTGAGGCCTCAGATTTATTGCTACTTTAAGGGTTTTACCTGTGTGTTGTTCATGACTAGAGATCTGGTACTGAAGTCCTCTAACCACCAGTTGTTTAACTATCTCTCTCGTTTTTCAGCAGAACCCATCGTCCAAACTTTTCGACATACCCCAGTTTGTTTATATGCCGAGATACTGTTGTATGATCAAAGCCCATTTTTTCCGCTATGTCCCTAACAGATAAATATTGGTCTTCAAGAAGTAGGGCCCTTAGGATATCGTCACTGAAGTTTGAGTGCCTGCCGGTATGTGGCTCATCTTCGAGATTGAAATTTCCAGTTCGAAATTTGGAGAACCATCTTTGAACTGTCCTAACGTCTACAACATCCTCCCCTAATGTCGTACACAATTCTTTGGTAGCTGCAGTTGCATTACTGCCCTTTCGAAACTCATAGAGCATGCAGTGTCTTATATGAATTCTGTCAACTTCCATATTTAAGCACTAAAATATAAAAAAAAAGTAAATGTAAATTTCAAAAGCACGTGGGAAAAACATAACAAATTAAAACATATCTAATAATAACAACAACAATAATAATAATGTTTCGAACATAGGCCACAATACCAACAACTCCAGTACTTGACTGGTACTTTATTTTAACGACTCTGGAAGGATGAAAGGCAAAGTTGACCTCGGCGAGATTTGAACTCAGAGTGTAGCTAGCCAGAACGAATACCGAAAGGCATTCTGTCCTACGTGCTAACGACTCTGCAAAATAATAATTCAATAATTAAATATAATAATTCACTGATCGTTAAGGATAAGCAGACGAAATGCAACATAAATTATGCAACAACCTGATAGATGTGTATGTGTGTATTTGATACATATACATGTATGGCATGAAGAATGAAAATAAAAAGTATCTTGAAGTTGAATAGCCAGCCAATATCACACACACACACAATACCTATAAAAGACCGGTTCGTAATCGACTTCGATAGCTGCCTTTCAGAAAAAACAAAAAAATAACTATGAAAAGGAATTAAAATTGTAGGAGCCATACATATTTATACATACTTCGTTAGGTGGTATTCCAACCACATAAATAGTGGATTGCTTTTCTTTTTCTGTCTTTATTTTCGTTTTCCGGCTCACTGCTTCTGGTTGGGAAATATATTCAGTAGGTGTTGATTTCTGCTTAGATTTTTTTTTATTTCTGTCCTTCTTAGCAAAAAAATCATCAAGACTACTGTCTGCCATGTTGAATGAGGAGGAAGGTAGAATTTAGAAAATAGTTAAACAATGACAAGAGAGTAGACTAAATACTGTATTGTTCTAAGTGTTGGCACGCTTGTGGAATGGGTAAGAAAAAAAAGTTAACTGGCAATTAATAAGAAGCGGCAGTTAATATTCAGCTCGGACTCCAAGCTTCTCTCAGGATGGCGGATCCGGATGTTGTTTGGTGCGGGCTTACAACAAATTTTAAGAACTCTTGTGTTAGCAGAATTATAAATTTTAAGAACTCTTGTGTTAGCAGAATTATAAATTTTAAGTACTGTACCCTTAGTTTTTTGGGGGTTTTTTTTCCATGTGTGATACCTCTTTATTTTATCTATGTGTCTGTATGAAGCTAAATATACGTATGAATCATTGTATTAATACATATATATATTTATATATATATTGTGTGTGTGCATACGTGGTATAATAAATATTGTCGATCTGTGAGTTCAGGACATCACTTTTACTTTTGGCTCAAGGATCGCCTAAATATTTAATATTATGTCATTCATTCATGTTATGCAATCTGATTTTTATCGGCATTCCTATACAATAGCGTCGGAAATTTTCTATTTCGCCAAAAGCCGTAATTTTTTCGGATCTGTTTGTTTTAGACATCGGAGATTAAGATTCTGCCACCTTGTTCCCCACAACCACGCGATAATGCAATTTTTGCAGTTTCATATGTTTTAAACATCAAGATTACGATTTAACAAAAAAATTCGCCCATAAAAATTGCATTGCGGGGGGACATTTTTATTTTTTGCAGAATTGCTATCTCCGATGTCTTAAACATACAGATCCGAAAAAATTACGGCTTTTGGCGAAATAGATAATTTCCGACGCTATTGTATAGGAATGCCTTTTTTACTCAATTGTTAAATATTATCTACAGGTGTATGTATATTCCATGTGTTATACACAATAATGTTTCTTTTCAATGTCTGATTTATACTATAAAATGTCACATTTCATTTAAATACTATAAACAATAATTAAAGAAAAGATATGCATGCTTCTTCACAAACACAAACGGTATTACCGCGGAGCCACTAACGATGACAAAAACTTTGTTGTATGCGGCCCAGCTCCCCTGAACATTTCAAATGTCACGGACTGAAAAATGTAATTCACCGACAAATTACGTTATTTCTGCGCTTCCGTTCAGCTATGAATGCAGTAACCCCCACCTCTGTCACAACATTTAGGGTGTGTGATGAAGCGAAAGAGTCGCTGACGGTGGCATTCCGTATGAGGCATCGACCTCTAGCCTAAAGACCAAGGCTAAGTCCGTCGAGCCTCTTCCCATCGACTCTGGAAAATTCAACTGGCTCCAGAATTGAGGAGATATTAACTCTGGCTAGGGCCTGTTTTATAAGTTCAACTCAGCATGGCGAGCGAAGCGACCTGCATTCAGGTGACATGACAAGCCATGAAGAACCCCCGGAAAAGATGGCCTTGTGACTTCGACACTTTAATCCCCAACAGACATTAACCACGACTCTGAGAGTGGTGGAGATGCGTAATCCACCAATGTTTATCTCAGGCAACGCGTCAATTCAATCTCCAGAAGGTAGGCGACACCTTGAATATTGATCAGATTGATCAAAAAGAGAGTTTAAAATATGTTTTGACTGTAGATTGTTCCAAGCTCTCTGAGACAATTTATCCCACTCTGAAACTGACAAACCAAGCTCCCTCCACTGTAGTAGAGCTTCATCCACTTCCCTGTTGGAGTTAGTCCGTGTTGGAAAGGAGAGGATGTTGCCCAACTAAGAGGAGCAAGCATGAATGGAAGAAAGGAAGCAGGGGGGGGGGGGGATAGAGAAGAGCATTTACCTAAACATAGACCCCCAAATCATTTTGGTAATGCAGCCTGGTCACAAGATTCAGGAGTAAGTTTAACATTAACCAGACTTAAGTTTCTTATAGATTAAGTTGTCAAAGAGTTGCAGGGATGATGTGAATCTAAATGAGGGACTATCTTTAAGGATGTATAGTAAGTTGGGGGTCAACAGATAATTTCTAAGAATAATAAAACATTGATGGGGCACAATTATATCAATGTTTTTGAGTAATTGTTTAAGTTTTGACATCTTACAGAGAAAGGTGGGCTCGAAAGCAAGATCAGACATTGGGGGCTCCAAAGGAGTACCATGCCAATGGGGAATGGGACCATGATGGAGGGGAAGTATTCGGTGAATTGATCCACCGTAGACTGGTGTTACACAACAGGATGATTGAGAATCCAAAGTTGACATTTGGAACCGTTAACTGGAAAGCCCCCTATGACCAAGTTCCTCAATCATCAATTTCACTGTAGGGAGGACCCTATCTGGGGTCCCCCTGAACAAGCGTCATCAAGGTACCAGACATTCAAATCCAAGTCAGACCCCAACCTAGCAATATCACCGATGCCCAGTGCGAATAGAATAGGACTGAATGGGGTCAATCCAGGGCCAGATTTAAGCATAAGCTAAACAAGCTACAGCTTAGGGCCTCACAATCTGCAGGGACCTCAAAATAATTAAAAGGCATATATGTTTTCAATTTTTGTGATTTTTTTTATTGGTGAAATCTTTTAACAAGGAGCCTCGAAACTTTATATAGCTTAGGGCCTCACCAAGTCTAAATCCAGCACTGACACACACGCACACACACACACACTGATATATATGTATATCCAGCACTGACACACACACTCATATATATGTATACACATATTTACATGCACAAATAACCATACACATACACATATACATATACACATACGTTCCGTTTTTTCCTTCTCTCTTTCGCATGCACACAGGACTTGAAAGTCCCCTTGCATCATTCTCACCTGTCGGCTGTTGTGCTGGCACTGAGAGGGTGATCAGTAGAAATATTTGGGCATTTGCTTAAGGACTTCCGAAGGCTATCACCATTTTTTGCCAGGCCACGAAGGATCCAGTTTTTTTTACGGTGTCGGGAGATGGGATTTGAACCCAGAACATGCAGAGACGAAAGAGATACTGCAAAGCATCACGTCCAACACACTAACATTCCACCAATCCACAGCCTTGGACTCGCACTTTATTTATCGACCCCAAAAAAGGATAAATGGTAAATTTGACCTAGGCGGGATTTGAACTCATACTGCAAAACATTCAATCTGATGCTCTAACGATTCTGCCAATTCGACACCATATATACATATATGTATATACTCACATATACTCACAGACACATACACATATACTCACACACACACATAGGCATACATATATATAAATACAAATGCATATAAATGTGTTTATATATCTATAAATAGATATATAAACACATATACACATGC
>JAOPJM010087919.1:0-14190 GCA_027124095.1 Muusoctopus leioderma
ATCACCCGTCCAACCCATGCCAGCATGGAAAACGGACGTAAAACGATGATGATGATGATGATATATATATATATATCATCATCATCTATATATATATATATATATATATATATACATAGGCTTATCATAATTTTCAGAGTTGAAACCGGCACTAATGGGAATTGAATCCGGGACCATTGGGAGTCGAAACCGGGACCAATGGGAATATCACACAAGGACTGAAGAACCGCAGTGTGTGGGTTCGGTATTAAGGGAGAGCAAGCCTCCTCTCTCAACCAGCCAGATGGTCTGGGGATTGTTTCACATAAAACGATGATGATGATGATGATAGTTGCACGTTTTCTTCTCATATGAAAGCAGTTTCTAGCAAGTGCTGAAGTGATACGTGTGAACTGTTATACGATTTGTCTTTTTGTCTTTATCACTTAGAAGGTTGAGAGTCGGGCTAAGGCAGAAGCATGTAAAATATTGTCAACTAGAACAGTACCATTTAAAAATAAATTAAACCCATGTTTTTATTGTCAAATAATATTTTAATATATCATCAGTACTTTCATATTTTTGACTTGAAACTAATTTTTTAAGAAATTCATTGTCATTTTTAATTTTGTCAAAAAATTCTAAGCAGTCCACTGACTGTAGCCTCTACCATATTGCCCCTCTCTTCTTACCACAAATTATTTATTACAGAAAACACTCTTTCAACTGGTGCAGATGTACCAGGAAGACAAAGAATGTATTCTACTACAGCACTGAAATGTTTTACTAATATGTGTCTTTCTTTGCAATGAGAAAAACAATCTTGCCACTTTTCTTCATATTAAGTTTTGTGTTGCCCAAAAGCTCTTTTCAATAACAACCTCATCAAATTATTGATCAATATTTACTACTTGCATTCCAATCCTTTGGTTGATCTTATCTGCAGACTGCTCAACACTCGGTCAAGATATGTCTCTAGAATGTAACCACACAAAGTCTTCCACCTGTTGAAAGTTCTCTTTCCATAGGTTTTTCAGTTTTTTCGTTGTTCTATATTTCTAGTCAGATTTTGCATTTCTAGTTTGATATCTACTGCATTGGTATTGTCCTTCTCCATGGCCAGGATTGATTTGTTCAAAATACTAAGCTGTCCATGTACAAACCATAAATACATTTCTCCAAAATCATTTTGAAAGAATTGTTTTATCAGTCCTGGGCAGTGTTCTTGGGAACAAAAGTAGGATTTCAAGCTAGCAAAAATGTTAAGAATTCTTTCAACCGCTGGTAGCATTGACAAAAATCTGGTATTACCATGCTGCAATAGCTTTTTATATTCCACTCTGGTTAAGTCACAAAATTTTTTTAGCTGTCTTACGCGAACTGTGTATATGTGAAATTATTTGAAAATTTTCACAAAAAGTGCTTAGATATCAACTGTTGTTTGGAGACAGTTGTGCACAATGTGTGCACCACAGCCAATGCTAACAAGGTCCCTTTCAAGTTTGGTTTTTAATCTGCTAAATATGTTGTTCTTGCTTTTTCATTTTACGCCGCCAAAATGTGTGTTGCAGTTGTCTCCACAAAATCAAACGAATTTTTTAGTCAACCCGTGATTTTCAATAACTGTGACTAAGACATTAGTCAAGATCTCAGCCGTCTCACCTGGAACAGTGTACATATCCACAGATTTTACTTGTACCCCCTAACTAGGAATGTAATATAGAATAACGAAAGGTATCATTTTAACATATTTTCGATTCGAAGCTTCCATCGAAATTGTCACAAAATTTACCCTGCTAGGTCTTTAGTAAGCTCAAATTTAGCCATTGGTGCAATTACATTTAAAATTACAGCTTCACATTTTGTCCGCGCTAGACGAAACTTTGGCTCAAAAGGTTTGTATGTATGTGTGTGTGTATATGTATGCATGCATGTATGTGTGCATGTATGTATGTATGTATGTGTGTGTGTGTGTAGCTCAAAAGGCAATTTCAATAGTTAACCCAGGGTGTCCTGTAACAGGTGACACGTTCCTTTTATCCAATTTATACTCTGAAAACATTATACTTAAGTTGTCGCTCTAGTTGTTGTTAGTGTTTATTTCCAGGTGATCAAAGGCCGTCTCGCCGTAACCATCTCGGCTTTTTTCAGAGACATAGTGTATCTAGGATTACGCTAGCAAATATGTCTCTCCTTTTTTAAGACGGTACTGTGTGTAGTGGGGAAAATTTAGCTACTATTTTTGAGGTTCCCTCACTGGTTCTAGTTTATTTTACCAAGCGTTAAGATTTAGCCAGAGTTATTTCCCTTGCTAGAGTCCAAGAGTTATTTTCCCTTAGTTAATCTCTGTGTTATGCGTTGTTAGAAATGGGTGCTTAAGAAAAGTGTACCTGTTTCCTGTTCAGTTCAAACACAGAATGCATTTTAACTTTTTATTCTTGGACTCTCTGGAAAAATATTACATGTTACAAATGTAAATATCGCGTGCTCAGTTATCTATATCTATACATTTACCAATGTTATGCTTTTCAAAGATTTATATAATACACATACATAATCTTTTGTTATCATCATCGACATCCACATTATCACCATCGGTGTATATCAACATGGATTGACGTATTTCTGATCAGCTTTATTTATTGCCTTTACATTTGCAAGATCTAACTTTCTACCATGCTGTCTAATTACTCAAATTAATTATTTTTTGGCTTACCTCTCTCTCTGTTTATTTTCTTCTATCAATGGTTCTTTCTAATATAGCATGTCTATATTAGCACAACTATCTTTTTTGTAAACAATAAACAATGCTTGATAGACATCAAAATAATTGTTAACAGTTTCTCAATAAATTCATATTCCACATCTAATAGGCTTATCTGATTGTTCTCTCATCACTGCTGCTCCTCCATTTTAACACTCCATGTTACACTGCACACAAATCTAATAATTATGACATATGACATATAGTTTATTATTTGTATGGAGAAAAAAAAAAATTTATGTTGCCTACAAATACTGCACTAACAATGGCTCTACCTTCAGAATTAATTAGATCTTTTAGCAATGGGACATATTTACTAAATTTTCTAAATCCAGAGACCCATTTCAGCAGTTAATAGACTGTAGTGCTTGCCAGCTATTTATACTGCTGATTGCACTAGTGCTTGAGGAGCATTTAAAATATTACATCTAAAATCTACATAAAATCCAACAAGCCAACGAGGGAGCCACTATGTGGCCACTTAACCTGCTAGAAGTAGCAGCTAAATCTCCCTCAAATTATACTCCACCATTTTAAAAAAGGAAGGAGGAATTGGATAATGCTGTCCTAGATGTCTGAAGAAAAAAAAGGGATGATGGTCATGGCTGGAATGCCATTGATCATAGGTCTGCTCAATTAGGGCTGATATAGGGCTAAACAACAACTTGAAATCCAAGACTTATGAACAGTATTAACTCCTTGACCACTCTTTTCCCAACTATTGAGTATGAAAATTTTCTTGGTGCTGCTGAGATTTGCCAGTTCCAACTTGTAATATTAATAAATTTTGGATAATTTAGTTCAAGACTCCTCTTCAATAAGTTTATCTTTTCCTGTGGTTTCTATATTGGCTCTGCAACTAGATTTTCCTTGTGATATACAGCATAGGCTTCTGATTTTTAATTGCATTCAAACAGCTTCAGAGACACTAATAATAGAAGCAACAGGAAGAAAGAGTCTTGTAAAACTCTATGTGAAGTGAAGTTAATGTTTTAAAGTTTTTATTGTTAATTCTGCATCCTTTTATACATGGCCTGATTATCTCTTAGAAGTTATTTTATGCACTTGGATTTTTTTTTATTAGATGAATGGTTACAAATTATGAGACACTGTTGAATGTTCCAAACTTAGACCTGTTTGTTCTTTGCTTTCTTCACCAGAAATATGGCAATAATAGCTACATGTATAAACACAAATTCAAATTGTATTCTATTCATCTAAACTATATCTTGCTCTAATTATTACTGTGATTCACTTATTTACCTTAATTGCTTAATAAATAAAGTTGTCATCAATTTTCATTCTCCAGTGCTCTGTTCTTGTTTTTGTGGTATATAGTGATGGATCTGCTGCACCAGTTATTAGTCTCATGTTCAATCTGATTTAGCTATTCAGATAATTAGTGTTTTTCCTGCTAAGATTGATGCTCTCTACACATAGGCTAATATATCTAAGGTTCCTGCAGACTTTTCTATCTTTTACATTCTTTCTTGACTTGCTTCTCAACTCCTGATTTATCTTTATAGCTGACTCCTGTGCTGACTCAGTTGTAAGTAGGCTCTTCTTCTCACATTCATGCCACAACAACTTCTTAGAAATAACACTGCCATGTCTATTCCTTACATGTGTTTGTCTTCACAAGTTGCAGGTGCACTTATATCATTCTGGTATATTTCACCCTGTGACACACTACCTTGAAATAAACACATCATGCGTTTGTTCTCATCATAAATGTTTTGCAAAGAATATATTTTGCAGCTACCCCTGAGCACCCCCAAGTATGCACTAGTTGCTGCACTGCACTCTGCAGCACCAAATACAGAATGAGAGTGCATGCAGTGCCATGGTAAATCAATACATAGTTAAGTTACTGTTAGCTTATTTAATGTAATGAGCATAAGAAATCTAACTAGAAATACTTTCTAATTAAATTTTTGATGATCACTATATTAGATATACTAACAGTAACTTAACTATTGTTTTTCATGTGGATGGCGCCTCTGAGTAATTAACCTCAGTGATTTATTTTTTAAATCAATGTATAGTTTATCAAATGCACTGGTTGTATGAGTTGCTACAAAATGTTCCATCATGACAAAGGTCGCCATGAACTACCCAACAACTACAACACAACAACAATAAGACCAACAACAACAACACTAACAAGTCAATGATGGAGCCTCTATGCAGCTGTTCGACTTGCTAGAAATAGCAGCCAAATTTACTTCAAATCAAAACCCACCATCTTAAAAAAGGAAGGAATAAATTGGATAATGTAGTCCTAGATATATTGAAAAATATAAGATGATATGGTCACAGCTAGAATGCCTTTGATCATAGGCTTGCTCGATCAGGGCTGACCTGGGGGTTAAACAACAACAACAACAACAACGACGACGACGACGACAACAGCAGCAGCAGTTGACCTTGACTTGCTGGAAATAGCAGCCAAATATCCCCCCAAATCACACCCTATCATCTTAAAAAAGGAAGGACACACTCGATAGTGTAGTCCTAGATATACTATGGTCACAGCTGGAAAGCTGTTGATCATAAGTCTGCTCAATCAGAGCTTACCTGGGGCTAAACAACAACACCAACACCAATAACAACTGTGTGGTCACTTGATCTGCTAGAAATATCAGCCAAATCACTCTCAAATCACATCCAACTACCTTAAAAAAAGGACACATTGGATAATGTAGTGTGGGGTAAAAGGCGGGAAAGCTCACAGCTGGAATGCCTTTCATCACAGCAGGTTTGCTTGTTGAGGGCTGACCTATGGTTAAACAACAATAACAACTACAACAACAACACCTGACAGAGGTAAACACATGAACACAACATTGGTTTTAACAACCAGCATAAACATAAACATAGACCCAGACACACAACACACACACACACACACACACACACACACACACACACACACACACAAACTATGGGCTTCTGCACAATTTCAATCTACCAAATGCCACTCACAAGGTATTGGTCACACCAAGGTTATAGTAGAAAACACTTGCCCAAGGTGCAGTTAAGTGGGATTGAACTTGGAACCATGTAGATATGAAGCGAACAGCTTAACCATACAGCTATGCCTGTGCCAATGTATACATCTAAGCTGTTAAGATAAGAATAAAAAGGAGTGGTTAGCTGCTTATGTAGAATATATTTCGAAGAGATTCTGCAGTAGTGTTAGATCAGATTTTAGAAATTAAGATCACATAGGTAAAATGACAAGAGCCTACATGGAATATCTTGTAAGAGATTATTTTGCAAAATGGATTAACACATGCTACCATAGGAAATAAAACAGTAAAATGACAATGATAATGATGCTGGTGTTTGGTGGTGGTGGTGGTGGTAATGATGATGATGATGATGACGATGACGATGACGACGACGACGACGACAATGATGATGATGATGGTGATGGGGATGATGATGATGATGATGATGATGATGATGATGATGATGATGATATCATCATTGTCAAAGCAAGGATTGAATTTTAATTACTTTCCTATTGTTGGACTTATACTAATCAAATATCAAATGATGAAAATATTCATCAGGTTGAAAGAATTCTTATTTGTTGAGATGCATTTGTTGAGGTACAGAGTTTGTTGTGCCAGTCTCTGTCAAAAACAACTTCAACGTCCAAGGCTATGACACATACTTCCTGACCTCTGTTCTGCATCTAGGAGAGGTTAGTGAAAAGGTCTGCTATGCTGTGGTTTAGTTAGAAGCCCAATTACTACCTAGAAATGAGTTAATTTTTCACCAAGTTGCCTTAAAGTTGTTATTGATTGTTGATTCCATTACCTTGCTGATGATGCTGCATAATGATATGGGTCCAGTAGTTTCATGGATCGGCTCTGGCCTCCCTCTTGTGTCTATATATCACAGAGGCAGTCTTCCACTGGTTTAGAAATGTGCCACAACTAAAGCACAGCTGAAATAGGCGACACAGAGTTCTGATTAGTTCCTTATAGCATTCTTTCAGGACTTTGGCTGGAATTTCATCAGGACCAGTGACTTTCTTGAGTTTGAGTTCCTGCTTTATCTTCATGATGTCTTTGTAGCATTGTATCAGAAAATTATCTGATGTTTGGTTGTTGGTCATCAGCATTTGGTATACAACAATTTTCTGCAAAAGCCTGGCAGAAGACAGTCACTTTGCCTTTTGCCATTGAGTGTGCAGTTGCCTTGTAAACTACTATTACCAATAGATGTGTGTCTTGCTACCTTGGACTAAGTATATATTCTGCAATATTTGTAACGTAAATCTAAATAAATGATATTCATACAATGCAACACAATATTTGACAAAGCTGAACACAATGAAAATTATCACAAATCCTATGACTTGTAACCCTTAGTAAATAACTACTGAAAACCTTGTCTTTTCATGCAGTATGCCGAGGGTATATCTACATGGTGGTTGCAATAGTTCTTCAAGTTGGTGACTAGAACTGGGAATTAGAAGTACAAATAGTAAATCTAAACAATTGAAACTACATTTCAAATTCAGAATGACACTAACACACTCTAACATCCCAAATGTTACACTATACACCAAATGTAAAGGCAGCACAAGAGCATCCTTATTACATACATAAAATGTGACATAACTTTCTAGGAAACTACAACTTTCATAGATACAACCACTATAGAAATATAAGGTCATCCCAAAAGTAATGTTGTTTTTAAAAACTAGTTTTCATATTTGTATCATTTTGTTTACTTGAATAACCCCTCACAACTATGGAGGTTGCTGAAGAGCATATAAGAGATATCATGCTTTATGAGTTCAGAAAGGGGAACTGTACTACCAATGCTGTAAAAAATATACAGGAACTGTATGGTGATGATGTTTTGAATGAGCAAAAGTGCCAACAATGGTCCCCAAAGTTTCGAAGAGGGGACTTTAGCTTGAAATATTCTCCTCACTGTAAGCATCCCGTTTCCTTTGGTGATAAACAACTGACAGCAGCACTTGAGAGAAATGGCAATGCAACTGTTGAAGATTTAGCAAAAGAGCTTGATTCATCATCATCTACAATCCATCGCCATTTGCAAAATCTTAAATGGTGCCTAAGTTTGGCAAATGGATTCCTCACAAACTGATAGACCACGATTGAAGAGAACATGTCAACACCTCCATTTCTGTTCATTCATGACAAATTCAATACCGTTTTTGGATCACCTTGTTACCAGTGATGGAAAGTGGGTGCTTTACAAAAATGTTAAGCATCGAAGGCAAAGGGTTCCATCAGGGCAGCAAGCAAAACCTCAACCAAAGCAAGGTCTTCATCCTAATATAGCTTTGTTGAGCGTTTAGTGGGATATGAGGGGTGTTATTCACTCTGAAATCCTGCCACTGAACCAAACAATCACAGCTCAAGTGTACTGTGAACATCTTGACTGATTGAATGAAAAACTGAAGGAGAAGAGGTGCACTTTGGTCAATAGAAAGAGTGTTGTTCTCCATCATGATAATGCACCCACCAATACTGCAAGAATCACTTGTTCCAAGATTGAAGAGTTTGGCTGGGAAAAGCTTGCACATCCCTTGTATTCTCCCGATCTTACACCTTCAGATTACCACTTATTTCGAATCTTGGAACATTTCATTGGTGATGAACCCTATGATTCATTGGATGCACTAAAATTGAGCATAAGCAACATTTTGATTCCAAACATCTTGATTTCTATAAAGCTGGCATCATGAAACTTTCAAAACATTGGCAGAACATTATTGATTCAAATAGAGAATATATACTTGATTAAATTAGAATTTGCCTATCTTTTGTGACCTTTTATATCTTACAATGAAAAACGACATTACTTTTGGGATGACCTGATACAATCTATCGCCATGAACCCATCCAGAAAACAATTTTCCCTGTCCACCAAACATCTTACACAAAATACTCAACTTGTGTTTATACAATACATCACTAAACAAAGCAACACAACAATCAGAGGAGACATCTATGTCCACTCCTCACAATGGTTTTTCACCAATTTCTGGTATTTTTAAATAAATTAATCAGAGGAGAAGGGGGTAGTATTCATGACATTTTCAGGCCTTTCCAGACTGGTGGGATCAATGTAGTTCATGTTCAGTTTGAACATCTGTAGGTTGACATCTTGCAGGAAAAATGTGGGACAAGGTGGGAGGCACTTCCAAAGGGACACTATTCTGGAGAGGAAGGATTAGGGAAATTGTTTAATGTGGGATATGAGGGAATGTTTAAAACAGTAGGGAGTGATGAGGAAAAACAACACATTTTCCCTTACAGGCACTGACCTACACAAGATCAAGCTGAACATCAATAGTGTTGTTGCTCTCACCAGTATAAGAAGGTCTACAATGAAAAATACCTCTACAACACATTCCAGCGTGGCTTAAGCCAAATGTTACTAATCACATCCCTATCTGAAATAAACCATATTGTAGTTTGATTCAATTAATGTCAGTATGGCAAAAAAAATTGTTTAGAGACGATGATGGCAATGCTCCCTTAGGCTTGACACAAATTATATACAAATATCCTAGGTTCATCTTCATGATTTAGTTTAGAATAATATTGAAGTATCAATTGTTATTGTTGTTACCACCATCACCACCACCACAACTACTACTACTACCACCATCATAATCATCATCATCATCATCACTGGTTTAAAGCCTGTTTTGCCATAGTGGCAGAAATAGGACACGTCTATAAATCTTTCTATGTATCTCGATCCTGTGTTATCACATTTGTAGCTGCAAATGTACTCAGGTCAGTCCTAACTGTTTCTTCTAAAGTCATTCTCTCTCTCTCTCTCTCTCTCTCTCTCTCTCCCTCTCTCTACACACATAATGAGCACCTTCCCCTATTAACTCTTGACACTTTTATCATTTAACATGTATCATCCATTCACATAACATGCTCATTGCTAACACAATTGTGTCTCTGGCATACATCTGCTAATGCATTTGATGTACAGCTTGATTCTCAGTTTATTTTCACCTCCTCTTGTAAGCTAACATTGCATCTTTAACCATACTTAACTTTACTCTAGATCTTTTGCATTCCCTGTTCATATTTCACTAATACACACTATGATACTAATTACACGTGTTTCAAATAGTCTGCCATTTTCATGGGGAGAGAAACACTGTTTCCAGAATAGGTAATAGTTATTGACACATCATCCACCACCTCTAACTTTGTATTCTATCTCTTTTATCTTCCTAGCAGAACTTATGTAGTAATTCACATAGGTATTTGAAAAGTACATAGTTTTCAGTTTAGCTGTTCATGTTGCTAACTCATCCAATACATTTTAGGAACTTGAAGCTTTGATTCCCTGAAAGTCTATCCCACTGAACCTTTTGTGTATATTTTTATTACATTGAATATGCAGTAATGAGTTCTCCTGCATACCACATAAGGTTATTTTTATCGTTGTTGCTGGACGTTTGCGGTCCTGCTATGTACACTGTACGTCAGTCAGAGTCCTGTTAAGAAGATGCACTACACCAGGCTTCCAGGTAGGCAGCACATCGATGCCAGTAAGACACAACACCTAGACAAAACGGTGGAGTTCATCAAGTCACTAGAGGATGATCTCCTTGTAGACCCACCAGAAGAAGCTTGATCGAGATGGGATTCTCTTAGGGACATCATCCTTAGTACTGCACTCAATGCCTTCAGGAAGAAACGTGGCAAGACACAGGACTGCCCCGTTTCTTCCCGAAGGGCAAGCTCACCCCTATCATCTATATATTAATACTGTTGTACCTACACGTACGTCACGCTATCATGCTAAGGGAAGTAACTCTTTATTTCTAGACTTTATTTTAGAGGCTTTATTTTGAAGACTATTTCATTCACGTATTTCTATCGAAATTCTAATGAGGGCGAAAACCCTATGTGCACAGTTATGCAATTAAAAGAGATATGACCATCAACTAACGTTCCTAAATATGGTAAATGATGGCGAAAAAAATAACAAATACAATGATTGTCGTATATATAATATTATTATATATACACCCTTAATTCATTAATCGGGAACTTATAAACAAATAATTATGACATTGTCTTATCAACTTGAAACACTGTATTGGTTCATTAAATGCTTCAATGATTGGAATTTTCTTTGAAAAGAAATACTAATTCTGAAACAATGTTCAACAAGAAGAGATGCGAAGACAATAATAATAAATCGCTTTACAACATTTTACTCTTAACAAGGCAAATCCCAAGAACCACTGACAATATCGTAACTCCATGGAATTTCCACGGGTACTGCTAGTCAAGTTAAAGTGTGCTGCACTACTAGAACATAAATGTTACTCTACCCAGGCAACCCTGCAAGCGCTAAGAACAGCAAGAAGCGAGGCCCGGAAAACAGCCAGACGCTGTGCAAATGACTATTGGTTAAAACTCTGTGAAAGTATTCAGTCGTCATTTGATACAAGCAGCATTCGTGGAATGTACGAGGGGATAAAAAAAAAGCCATTGGCCCAACCAAGAGTAAGCCTGCATCACTGAAGACCGTAACAGGCAAGACTATCAACGACAAAGGCAAGCAGATGAAGCGATGGGTAGAGCACTATTCTGAACTGTGCCCCAGAGAAAGCAGCATCTCAGACGGTGCACTAGCTGCCGTGGAACGCCTGCCTGTCATGGAGGAACTGTATGCATTGCCGACTGCCAAAGAGCTGAGTAAAGCCATTGACAGTCCGCCCACTGGCAAGGCACCAGGATTGGATGGCATTCCATTAGATGCGCAAAGGGCGTCCTATTAAACCACATACATGAACTAATGTGCCCGTGCTGGAAAGAAGGAGCAGTGCTACAGGACATGAGAGACTGCAATATTATCAGACTGCAGAAAATCGCTGAAAGAGTATACTCCGAGTCTCAGCGTAGTTTCAGTTGAAAACGCTCCACAATCAACATGATCTTCTCTCATTGACAACTACGAGAGAAATACAGAGAGCAAAGACAACCACTCTACGTTGCTTTCATTGAGCCCATGGAAGCCTTTGACCTTGTAAGTAGAGACTGCTTATTCAAAATCCTCGCCGGGATTAGTTGTCTCCGAGGCTCCTTGAGATACTTCAGTCATCCCACACAGATATGAAGAGCTTCGTTCAGTTTGACGGCTTTTCTTCGGAGGCCTTCAACATCTGCAGTGATATGAAACAGGGTTATGTGTTTCCTTCCCTCACTCTGTTTGGTATCTTCTTTGCTGACATGGGGAAACACTCCTTTGGAACATCAACTGATGGTGTTTACCTTCTCAGAAGAGCAAACAGGAAGTTGCTTAGTCTATCCCGACTTAAAGCGAAAACCAAAGTACGTGAAGTACTCATCAGGGACGTGTTGTATCCAGACGACGCGGCACCGGTAACACAATCTGCAACACCTTATGGACAACTTCTCAAGAGCCTGACAGGACTTCAGCTTGACCACCAGTATGAAGAAAATCAAAGTGTTCGGTCAAGGCAGTGAGCACCCCACTGCCATTACCGTCAACAATTATGAGCTAGAGGTAGTCTATGAGTTCACATACCTTGGTTCCACCATCTCGAATAAGCTCTCTCTAGTGTCTGAGATCAACAGACATATCGGAAGTGCATCCTCAATACTAGCCACGCTGACAAAGAGAGTTTGGGAGAATAGCAAGCTAACGATGCACACGAAGGTTGCAGTCTACAGAGCCAGCGTCCTCACTCGAAAGACCTGCCTCCGCCAAGAGAACACGAGGGTGACCTCATCTTCGTTTCAAAGATGTCTACAATGGAGATACGAAGTCACTGACCATGAACACCGAAAGGTGGGAGGGCATTGCAAATGATCGCCCCACTGGAGGCTGGAACTAGGTAGGGGTTTAAAAAGATGAGAGGAGGAGCAGAGGCTTGCTATTGAAGAAAAGCGCACTCGACGAAAAATACAGCACCAGGATAAGACTGGCAGACACTACCTTCAAATACAGTCGTTGCAGTCAGGACTGTCACTCTCGTGTGGGCCACTTTAGCCACAGTAGACGCTGCTCTGCGAACAAGACCAAACCGAGACTTCTTGGGCGCAGATCCATTTTCTCGTAAGACTAAAAGAAGCCGAGGATATATATATATATATATATATATATATATATAAAACAAGGCATAAAACGAAACGAAAACATTTACAAAACGAAAACAAAACGAAACGAAAAATCAGAGCAAATTAATGCAATGAGACAAAGCGGAAAGGATACATACAGAAGGCCAATCCTTAGCTAGGAACCAAATCACGTGATAGTTTCGCTATGCAAAGTGAAATGGCCACGGCAACAACAAAATAACAAATTTTTTTGTCGTTTTGGCGAGACAAAAAAACACAAAGACAAACAACGAAATATGTATATATATATATGTATATATGTATTTATGCATATATATATGTATCCGAAATTGTGATTCGTGTAGTTACAACTGACAGATTTGGTGTGGCAAAGAATGCGGCTACCGTATTTGTGTCAACGTCTTCTCATCAGTAGAACTATAATCTGGAAGAATTTCAGATTCCAACCATATTCTAATCATTTGAAAAAAACATATGATAGTTATAGTTGTAGTCCGTTGATAAACATATAGTCTGTGTTGCGGTGGAAATAGAATATTAATCTATATATAGAGAGGGTAGATTAGCACATATTATGACATGGTTGCACCTCATATTTGCAATGTTAGGATTTGGAGAATTATGTTCAGTAAAGTGGTGGAGAATCGCTACAGCAAAACGTGTAATTGTAGCTTATGTTTAGTATCACATTATGGGTGTTTAGTTACTGTAGTATGGTGTTTTTATTAGGTATTTTTTCCTGTTGCTTTGTGGTTTATTACGTTAAATAGTATTAACAATAAGTTCTTAGTGAGATGCTGGAGGGGGAGGAAATATAAACATTATCATATGATATGTTGGTTTTTAACGTATTGAATCAACATGTAAAATCAGATGAGGTAGGGTTTTAGAAAACTACCTCAAGAAAGAAGAATACAGTAATTACGATTCTGGAGTTTAATAGGTAGGCTGGATGTATAGTTAATGTCGAAAGGTATTTTTATTAGGGTTGAGCTGTGAAAGCAGTAAGGAAGTGAGAATTTCCTACGGATAGAGAGATGTATTTAAGAAGTTGAATCAGGAAAATAATCAGACCTTATGTGAGAAGTCATGAGTTCATAATACAAGCTAGTACTGAAAGGCCAAACGCGTGTAAATTAGGACTACTGTGTCTGGTAGAGAACCTATGAATCAAACGGTCAAAAAACAAAAAGAATCAAAATAATGATTGGTAAAAATGTAACAACTAAAGATAATTGTTTCTAATTTAGGCACAAGGCCAACAATCCCCAGTACTTGACTGGTACTTTATTTTATCGACCCCAGAAG
>JAOPJM010088017.1:0-14190 GCA_027124095.1 Muusoctopus leioderma
AAGTACCAGTCAAGTACTGGGAATTGTTGGCCTTGTGCCTAAATTAGAAACAATTATTATTATTATTATTATTTTTATTATCGGTCGTCAAATCAGCTGAACGTGTTTTTTGGGGCTGCTCCGAGGAATTTGCTTTTACCAACGTTTGAAAAGATTTTTTTGTGAAAATGTTGTATTACCTTTAGAAGAAGGGACTTATTAACTGTGTGGGGTCTGTCACATTTTGTGACAGACCCAAAAGGTTAATCGTTTTGACGTTTTTGTTACGTTTTGCATTTTGTTTTTGCCTTTTTTTTTAATGGCTTCAAAAGTGAGACCGTTGTGACTCGCCAACAAAAAAAGAAAAAAAATGGTTTTTCACACAGACACTCAATACAATAATAATAACAGTACAGAAATAAATTTTGCACACATAGTGAACATTGACAACAACAACAATTTGAAAACTTGCACAGATACAAATACACACAGATTAAAATCAAAAACAACACGGCTTTGCTGACGTTACAGCGAGCAGAGAGTTTCTAAACTTGTCCGAAGCGCAAGTACAGAGACAGTGGTGGCAAGCTTTCATAAGCAGACTCTCCGTGAGCCTACCCATGGAATATGTCCAAGAGCAAGCATAAACAATGATCACGTACATATGCCTAGGGAGAGGCAGCGAGGAGGTCAGCTTGCCGTCGAAGCAGCATCTGCAGAATGCCTTGGGGGATAGATGGAATACCATCACATCCATAGAACGCAGAAAGTCGTACGGTACCATTAACGTGCTCTTCAGGACCCAGGCTGAAGCGGAACAACAAGCTCGAGTTGTGCTGCACACACGTGCCCACAAACTCGTCCCTCAATACATGGGGAACAGAAATACTAAAGTTTCAGTCAGAGGCATTGATATAAACCTCTCTCCCTGGCTGGTTCAAGGCTTTGTGGAGCAATATGGGCAGGTGGTGAGTGCGCAGATAATAAGAAATAATATGTGGTCGGGATGGGTCTTCCAGGTCCTTCTGACCCTTCAAGACCACAGAACCGTTCCGGAACTCTGTCCTGTCATGTGTGCGGAGAACAAACCGTGGAAGGCAGTGGTACAGGGCAAAAATCCCTCTTGTTATACTTGTGACAGTAAAGGCCATCTGAGGGCGTTTTACCCTAAAGAAATTGAAAAGCGGAGGATGAGCGAGCGAGTTACAGAGGACACCATTCCACCAGAACCTCCAGCCATACCACAGGCTAGAGTTCCGGAAGTGACTGAGGAATCCGCTTCAGCCCCAATCCTGGAGGCAAATGTTTCCGAGACGGCTTCTCCCAGTCCGCAGATGGCGGAAGATGTTGTCTCGCGCCCGGTCCCGGCGCTCCGCACTGCAGCGGAGGCGGCGAGTGACGCCACTCCATCTTCATGGGACGAGCTTAGCAGGGATCAGAGCAGTGGAAAGGGAAAGGAGAGAAGAAAAGGCTCCCAAAGGAGAAACTAACCTGAAATTAATTGTTAGTTTTTGCCCATTTTGGGTTCTCTAATTGTCTATTTTGGCATCCTATTTCGTTGTTGAACTGACCCAAGACTGCACAGAATTGGCCTTTTACTTTTGTTTTGCCCTTAGTGGTTTAAATTTGATAAGAAAAATTTCAATTTTTGTTTAATAATCCTTTTAAATTCGAAAGATGGCGTCGTATCGATGACGCAGTCAACAAGAAGAGGAAATAGGGGGAGACGATTTTTAAGAACTTAATTTGTCTTGCCACTGCTACTCTTATGCTCAACAACAACGTCGACTTTCCAGCCCTATCACACAGCAAATCAGCTTCTCCACCACTTTTACTACAAGGCGTTTCACTATGACTAACTCCGTCCCCACCACTACCACACTATGTTTGGAAGCCGCCAGTAACAAAAACACAAAGGCAATGTCTTTTGCGAGGGCTACACAGAATATAGAAGGTATTCCTATGGAAAATAAGCAGGAACTTTTAAAAGCAGGAGAAAAACTTTTCCGCACTGATGGTAGGAAGTCTTCTTTTGTAATCCCAATCGAATTTCTTGGACCAACTGCGCGCAAAACAATAATATACGGACATGTGTGACTGACGACCCGCAAAATAGAAAGGGCTTCAAACACACAAGCAGAAAAGTGCCTGAAAGGAATCTGGGTTGTCATAGCTTTCGTCACTCGTGCCTACCAATACGGCAGTATTGAGGTGAGGATCTTTTCAGAAGCATTAGCCCGAAAACATTCCACCGTCCCGTGCAGGAGTGAGGAATTTGTCCTCATTCCTACATATCTCGAAAGGCGGGTGGTAAACACACATAGACGTTATGGATGAGCCACCATGTGGAGGATTGCGCGCCCTGGTGTCCTGGAAGGAAGAGACTTGCTGCTAAATATAAACGAGTACCGGTAAGTAAACCGGGATGGGTTTGGAGGTGCTAATCAAAATAAAACCAGAAGGACTAGATAAGATTCCCGACCCAATAGACGGGTTAAATGTCACAGTTGAGGGAAAAACCCAGGGAGCACCGATCACCTCAGAGCATTCTGTCCACAACAACAACAGAGGGTAACAGAACGAAAGCCCGCACTACTGCCAACACCACAGCCACAGCAGCAACAACATCACTATCAACGGCAGCAGCAAACACAACAACAGCAGCAACAGAAACACCGCCACCACCAACAACAACAGCAGTAGCAACACTAGCAGTGGCAGCAACTGCACTGGCAGCAACAGCAGCAACAACAGCAACAGCACCAACAGCAGCAACAGCAGCAACAGCACCAACAGCAGCAACAGCAGCAACAGCAGCACCAACAGCAGCAGCAGCAACGACAACAACAAGAGCAGTAGCAGCAGCAGCTACCACAACAGCAGTGACATCGTAATCAGCATCAATGGCAAAAACAACAACAACAGCTGCCACAACAGTAACAACAGAAACCAACACCACCAGCAACAACATCAAGAATCACCACGAAAAAGCCAACAAAAGCAATAATAACAAGAACAACAGAACAAATGACCCCTTCCCTCCACAAGACATACCTTTTCCCAGTTCGGACCTCTCGGACATGTCATGCAACGAGGGAGAAACAAAACTACCATTCACAAAATACCCTAGTCAAGAAAACGAGAAAAAAAGACCAACCAATGCAGAAGGCCGGCACGTCTGGGAGGAAGGCAAGGTCTACATCAACAAGCCACGCACCTACAGACCTCCTCCTCCCCACCACAACTACCAACACCGACATCCCCGACACGACAACAAGCACAAACCCAACACCAACACCCGCAACAACACCACCAACAGCATACCTCTGCAAAAAAACAAATTTCATAGCAATAAACAAAAAACAATAGTCAAATAATGAATACTTAAACGAACAAACAAACTAACCATTCAAAAGACAGTCTCACAACGCACCATCCCACATACTCATCATAGAAACGTCTGAAGAGATCTATAACGATCTAAAAAAAATCCCAAAGACGTGGGGGCTTTCGGAGGTACAGTAAATAATAGACTGTACAAAACGTTGCTCGAGGAAACATCCACAATTAGCCGGAAAGCCGGTTCACCCGTCCTTCCACAGGAGCAAGATTAGGGGCCTCTCTCATTTCCTTCTTACCGACAAACATGGCTTCCCTCAAAGTAGGTAGAATAAATGTACGTGGCCTGGGGTCACCTTGGAAGCAGAGCCGCCGGATTTCTCAGAAAACTGAAGGCAAAACTAGGGGGGAAATGCACAAAAGAAAATAAATTAACCCAAAGCAAAGGCATGTAAGAGAAACGAAGAGGATGATATGAGATTCACGGTTGTGCAAACCACCAACGAGTACCTGAGAGGAATAATATACGGCAATAAGGAAGAATATGAGGAAGATGTGCTAATTGAGAAGGAGAAATTAGGTTTAGAATGCAAAAGACACTCAACTGATTGACTATTGGTGAAAACCACACCGACGGTCTATCATCGTCTGAGAGAAGCATGCCCAGAGGACATACAAGGTCCGATTAACCCAGTAGCAAGAGTAACATATACTACGGGTACTGCATTTTCAAGAGCTCCGCAATAAACATGTGTAAGTCATCAATTCCGATCCAGGGATTCTGCACATGCTCTATTACTATAGTACTATATAGCCTTCAACTGTTATGAACGACTGTGGTGAACGTTATCGAATACTAGGAATAGTTAAGAGATCCAACCCAGTTTAAATCAAACAAATTATAATAATTTAATTAAATGGCAACCCGTAAATTAGCAAATTCACTTAATCTTTGCTAATTAATAGACTTACCGTTCTATTTTCCTATTCCGATGCATTAAACTCGTCATATAATAATTGAGTTGAATTATTATTTGTCTTACAAATACGATTGGTTGAACGAATACTAATGTATTATTGGCACCATAATGCTTACCACCACTCTTAAATCAAATCGGGATTTTTAAACAGGTAAGAAATATTTTATTGTGTACAGTTTCTATTTTAATCTTAAGCCGTTAAGCGAAACTATAGCACAAATAACATGTTAAAAAATTAATATAGTCACAAGTTCAACGTTAGAACACAAAAATAGATATATATTCTAAAATAAGATTATGCGTGCGTCTGTCATGCTTTGGCCTTGATCTTCAACAATAATTTGAACTCAATTCACCACTGACATCTTTTCGCAATGAAGTGTGTGTGTGTGAGTGTGGGTGGTTAGTTGCCAAGAAATCAAATGATTTATTTTGATATTTGTCAGAAAGATACTTTCATTTTATTTTATTTACCCTGCACTATGTGTGTGTGGAAGTTTGTCTTTTGTAGAAATGTTATAATATACAATTCATATTCATTTTATAGAAATTATATAAAAAATACTTTGATATTGTTTATCTGCATTTCCTTAAATTCATATACAGCATAAGTTATTCTGTTGGTACATAAAATCATTAATCCTTTATACACGTCACTTTTCTTAGCTATGAAAATAATTTCTCTCAAGAAAGCTTTTTTTTTATTACTGTACCCATATCCCTATCACAGCAGATAGGGTGGACAATTTAACTTTTAACTGATATAATTAACCATTATTTAACACAGTAGTGCCTATCCAGACAACTTTTATTTTTCTATGTATATACATTATGGATAAAGAAGAACTATTGAAAAGAAAAGAAAGCCGGGAAGGGGACAGACAAAGACGCTATTGACACAAAAGAACGGAAAGAGAGGGAAGAAAGTAAAAATAGAAAAGACGAGGAGGTGATAATTCGAAAATCACAACGTGAACGAGAGCAATTGAAAAAGGGATATGTTGTAAGGCTATTGGGATGTTTAAATGAGGTTGACGGGCTTTACAATGGAATAAGATTTCCAATAACCCATTTAATTTATATGAACGCATGATTGAAGGCGACATTGTTACAGAAAGTTAACTTTATGGAAAACATGTCATTGTGCCAAGAATTAAACTGCGACCTCCTAACAACACTCTGCCATTCACTCTTATGCCCTTGCAGCTTACAGTTCAGCAATGACATCAATAAATCTCAGATTTCAAATCATTGAGAAAAATAGTTTGTTTTCCCCAACTGTTGTATTTGCTCTTCGACAATTGTATGTAGCTCAGTCAAGAACTACACAGGGTGATGTAGGTATAGTGACACTGTGTACACTGACGTTTTCTCGTGTAAAAACTTTATTCTTAACTTTATATCAACCGGATACTTAATTCAGATAAAGTTATATATTTCATACATATGTTTTATTACTTATTTATTTTTTTATATTATATTTTTAATCATCACCATTCATCATTATATTTTTAATCATCACCATTCATCATCATCATCAACAATGATGACAACTGCTGCTGAGGACGTTTTAAGCTTTGTGTTTTTAGGTTTGAGATTGTTGGCAGTTACTAGATATTCGTTAATAAAGGTCATTCCGCCTCGGATTACTTGTTCAAACATCTCATACATTCCGAGATCTTTGAGATATGTGAACCTTACTTGGGTTTTCTTAATAGTGGAATCCGTGGTGAGTGAATGCTAACATAATTTACTACGTCTAAGCCGTCGTCTTCCAGGGTTAACCTTCTAAGTATCTCAAACACGTCGGCTAGTAGGTAAATATCAAGCTTTAGGTAAAATAATAAATAGTAGAACCTTTGTATTTATTTCGATTAGCACTCTTGCTAACTGATCTATGTACATGGTCCTTCAAATATGCAGTTGGATCCATAAAAAGTATTACAATTTGATAAAATGTCTAGGTTTCTGTTCAGGTAAAAATGAAGCGTGTATAGGCCTTTTTATAGTTGTACCTTCCATAACGGTGTAATACTTATATACTTGAGACATTTCTCACTTCGGAAAGTTCCACATGAGAATTAATGCTAAGATTTAGTCTGCTAATTAAAATAACTTCTTTAATTCAAAGTCTTCTACATTTAGGCCTATAAGCTGATATAAATACTTTGTAAGTGCAGTCATTGCAAATAAGATTCTCCTTATTTGTTTATTGTTGTAAAGGTTTTTTGCAGAACGTTGCCTTTCATTTCATGGCAGTGATCAGATTGTTAGCTCTCGTCATAATGGAAATTACTTAGGGTTATTATAATTATTGGTTATGTTTGATCTTTTCTGATAAAGCATATACATACTCATGTAAACAAATATAGAAGACATAAATCATATCTAACTAAAACAACATGAGAGGAATTCATCAATCTGATTAAATCCAGTATACTGAATCACATTATCTGTGAAGTGAAGAAATATAAATATTATTCTGTCTCATTGAATTCTACTTCAGATATATCTAATGGGGACAGGCTGACTTTGACTGTACGCTATGTTTTGAAGAGTGAGCTAGTTGAATGATTTGTGAAGTTTGGGGATATGGAACGTCATAGAGCTAAACAGCTCGCTCAAAGTTTACTTAACTTTTGAAAGGAAAATGGTAATCATAATAGACTGCCGTGGTCAGTGTTATGAGAATGCCATCAACATGAGTAGCAAGTATAGTTAGCTTACATGCATGAATTAAAGAACTGAATGAGTTTGCGAGTTTCCATGTTTTGCACATTCACTAAATTTGGCTGGAAAAGGCTCTGCTGAATGCTGTGAATAAGCACTAATTTTCTTTGGATTTGTACATATTTTTTCTGCTGCATTATCTCATGGAGGTACTCATTTACCCTTTGTGAAAAGAATGTCAGATACCAGGCAATCAGCTCGTGCAGATACAATAAAACCACGTTTGCACAGCTTTAAACCATTTTACACAGTTTTACACTTTGTTTTACACGGCTTTACAATTTTACACAATTTACACAACAATAAAACAAATCTTGGATGACTTTTGAAATAATAATGATCAGAAGAGAGTGCCGACAACAGGCTCGAGGACTACTTTCAACCGTCACGATGTTGGAACCAGGAATAATGGTCATATTCTGGAATGAAGTATTACAGCGTTTTCAGATGACCAGTGTTTCATTCCAATCTTTTGGCTAAGACTGGAACTAGCTTGTGCAGTCTTGCAGGGATATTTTCAAGTTATGTGCTCTACGTTTTCAGATATTGAACAAAAAGCCAAGGATCTGACTCAGTGTGAAGATCATCAATAATATACTCTGTGAGAATCAAAGCGATACCTCAGGTATGATGATTTCAGTGGTTCCAGCACTCTTCATCCACTTTTTGAATCTCAAAGCGATACCTCAGGTATGATGATTTCAGTGGTTCCAGCACTCTTCATCCACTTTTTGAATCTCAAATAACTTCTCAGAAGTTTAAAAACCAAGCATTTCTTACCATTATTGATAGCTTGCTTTATTCCCCGTCAAAATGCCAGAACGTTTATCAAAAGATAAATGGTGTATTTGGATTCCTTCATCAGTTATAGTCATTTACACCAGAAGTGAGTCTTGTCAAATCATATCCGGAAAATCTGGACGAATGTCAGTTTACAGAACTGTTTAAAACTGATATTGTTTTTCATATTGGCGCCAAACTAGATGTAGAGATAAATTTACTGTTTAATAGCTGATAATTCTTTGGAGTTTTTCCGTTGTTTTTCCGTTGATGTTTAGCTTCAGATTAGCCCTGATCAAGCAGACCTATCATCAAAGGCATTCCAGCCGTGACTATCCCGTGTTTATCCTATGTACATGGTACCCAGGACCACATTATCCAACATGTCCTTTTTAAAGAAGGTAGGGTGTTATTTCAGGGAGATTTCGCTGTTTTATCATCAAATACGTATTAGCAATAATTGCATAAATGCCGTAGAGTAAATGTATATATAAACTGGTGAAGAGCTGAGACGAGATTCATGGTCCATTCTCAGTTGAAGCTTTCTCACATCACATATGTCGTTCATGTCCATGAGAAACGTATTGCCTTCTTCATCACAATCTCAGCCCTTGTGTCAAGTTTAACGGTTTGATCAATGGTATCCAATTTTATTGAATTTCTCTACACAGATGTTTTTTATGCCAATTACGGAAATCGCAACCATTTTTGGGAGAAAAAATTAATAAAAAAGTTACAACCCTTTAAATATTAAAATTTTATTTAATTTTATCCAATCACATTCTTCCATCTCCCATAACTGCGGGCTGATAGACCACCATAGACCACGATGATGGCGGCGACGGTGAGACGCACCATGACTCACGACGATGATGATAGGAACTTAAATATATCAACTTAAAAGCCAATGAATGCTTCCCTGCAATAAAATATGTAATACACCAACTTTAATTATTTCTAGTTAGCTTTTTTAATGGTCCCTGCAAGTCTTATAACACGATTTCGCTGGTTTTAATATGGTTTGTTATTTTGTTTTATATTGGTGTCATTGACCCCCCCCCCCCTTACGCTCGCACACACACACACACACACACACACATACACACACACACATACACGCACATACATATATATGACGAGGACGGTGACGACGATGGTGACGACGATGGTGACGACGACGACACAAACCTGTTACGCCATCGCATGTTATTCGCGGTTGATTACAACAACTACACGAGAGAAGTATGTGCTGAAGATATACTTCGTTACCCAGTGAAGGTAGGTGGTCCTGGTACAGTAGTGGAGATCGACGAAACGGTCTACTCCAGACGAAAATACAATCGAGGAAGATTGCTCCCGCAACAGTGGGTTTTCGGAGGTATTTATCGCGAGACCCGGGATGTGTTTCTGTATGCTGTGCCATGCTGTAACCGTGAGACACTCGAAGAGTGCATCAAGGCATCGATTCTGCCAGAAACAACTATACACAGTGGCTTATGGGGGACATACTCCTACATACGGCAAATACATTCAACATAGGACAATGAACCACAGTGTTGAGTTTATTAACTCTGTAGATGGGACCCACAATGTTTTTATGATTTTTATGATATCATTCAAGTATTTGGTTCAGATTTGGTTGCGATTTCGGGCATATATATACGCGACGACGCATGGAGGATTTTGTTGTAATTTATTATTAATTTTACCAATTTGTATAATTATATATATGTGTGTGTGTGTGTGTGTGTGTGTGTGTGTGTGTGTGTGTGTGTGTGTGTGTGTGTGTGTGCTAGCGTAAGGGGGGAAAATCAATGACACCAATATAAAAAAAATAACAAATGATATTAAAACCAGTGAAAGCGTGTTATCAGACTTGCAGGGACCATTAGAGCTAACTAGAAATAATTAAAGTTGGTGTATTAAATATTATATTGCAGGGAAGCATTCATAGGTTTTTAAGTTGATATATGTGAGTTTTTATCATCATCGTCGTCGTCATGGTGCGTCTCACCGTCGTCGTCGTCATCGTGGTATATGGTGCTCTATCATCCCGCAGTTATGGAAGATGGAAGAAGGTGATTGGCTAAAATTAAATTAAATTTCAATCTTTAAAGGGTTGTAAATTTTTTATTAATTTTTCTCTCTAAAAACTGGCTGTGATTTCCGTAATTGGTATGCAAAACTACATCTGTGTAGAGTAATTCAATAAAATCGGATACCGTTGATCAAACCGAAAAGATTCCGATTGCCGGACCGGGCGGTGCGTTGTGACTTTGATCAAGTCACTCTATTTCACATCGCTCCAGTCCACTCAGCCGAAGAATGAGTACCAGCAGCAGCAGCTGGGCGTTAACCCTGCGACGGACTGGCGTCCCGTTTAGGGAGGAATCTTGCATTCTCAGTTGCTTAACGCCTCGGAAACCGGGATAAGCGCCGGCCTATTAGGCTCATAGGCTCGAGAAAGACTTTAATTTTAATGGTGTGACTTGAGGGGGTGGGTGGCTAGCTGCTATTTCTAGCAGGTCGAGGAACTATGCAGAAACTCCCGGTAAGTATGTCTGCAACAACAACAAAAAAATTGAAGAATGTACTTAGAAAAATTTGTTTGCAATGCCAAAAAGCAATGCCAAATTCTTCAAACAATTACTATTGTGTTTCCATATCAGCCAGATATCACATATGTTTATTCCATTGCTTGCTATCTTTTACATTATTTATATTTGAGAAGAAGTTTTTGTTCAATGGTGTTTTTGTTAAATATAAGTTTTGATGCAAACTGACAAAAATGTTTCTGAACTGCTTTGCTGCCCATGTCATTTTATTACTTATAGACACAATTACCGCAACACACACACACGCGCGCGCGCACACGCACGCACACACCCACACACCCACCCACACACACACACACACACGTAAGTTTTTCATTCATATTTACTATTTTTTAAATTTTAGTTATATAATGAACCATACATACACACCTACACACTCAAGCAATTAAGCACATGGACAGACATGCATTCATGCACCTACGCATATAGACGTACATATACACACACCTATACAGACAGACACAGATAAAGCACAATCATTGACATACATACATAGGTACGAACACTGAAAGAGGTAAATACATACACCAACTCGAACACATACACGTGAATGAATGAATGAATGAATGAATGAATGAATGAATGAATGAATGAATGAATGGATCTAATGTTCCAGTTGTTGGATAAACTGAACCACCTACTTATTGTATTATAGTGTTGTGTGGCTGAGTTTTCCACAGATACTTATAGCCTTAACCTAATACCCAGCGTGACACTGTGTATGACAAGGCTGGGCCTGCGCCGGGATCAGACGGTGATTTTGTATCACAAGTACAGTCCATTCGACGAGTTTCTACACGTGCACGCGCACGCCCGCATGCACGCACACACACGCACACATACACACTCTTCCTCTCTCTAAGTGGCTGAATATTCCATAAACACTTATGTGGCATTAACTCTGTTACAAAAGGTGTCAATACAGAAAATATAATGCTAGAGAGTGGTACATCGGTGAGAGCCGTGTGTGCAGAATATGGTGTAGATTCATCGACAGTGAATGTTGTTAAGAAACAACGAGAGAAAATAACATTTCTTGCTGACACCGAAAGTCAGAATGTTACCTCAAAGATATTGCTCAACTTTGATTATATTGCATGTAGAAACATATACAGTAAAAGTTATGGAAAATAAATGATTGTATTTTCTTCATAATTTTTACGTAAGGTTTTACAGGTATCAACAGGTCTACTTTTCTTTGCCTTTTCTACTAATCTGCTTATTTTTGTGTCACTGGGATTGTTGTTGGATGTCAGCTAAGGAGACAGGAAAAAGTATATCAAAGGAGGAGAAGGAATAGGTGCTAATAGTCGCTTAAAATTGAAATGTAGCATCTTCTTCCTCCGTTAAGAATGTTCAAGTAGAGTGTGAGTGCAGTTATTTTGAGAGGACCGAGGACATGGATTTTCTCCTCCGGCTAAGCCCTCGACAACTTTCTCAAGTACCACTTGAAGAGGAAGGTGAAGGCTAAGAGAGTTTATTGCGACTGAATAGGCATACTCCGAATATACGACTGTAGCATAGAGACCACGGCTGGGAGAAAGTACATCCCATTGGTAGTCCCGGTAATCCAGGATTTGTGGGGTACCCTGATTGACTCCTTTTTGGAACATACATTACATACATTCCATACATTCCATACATTCCATACATTACATACATTTGATGTTTCCTTATATATTTTCTTCGATATTCTTTTTCTGAGTCCACTTGATGTTAAATCTTCCACTGTTTTGTGCTTCGTCGCTTTAATGTCCCTCATTCGTTGTCCTTGTAGCAAATAAAGAAATAATAATAATAATAATTCTTTCTAATATTGGCACAAAGCCAGAAATTTTAGGGGGGGGGGTAAATCGAGCACTTGATTGGTACTTTGTTTATCGACCCCAGATGGATGAAAGGTAGCGTTGGTCTCGGCGGGGTTTGAACTCAGAGCGTAAAGAGCTGAAATGAATACCGCAAGGCATTTGGTCAGACGCACTAATAATTCTGCCAATTTACCACCCTATTAATGATGATGATGATGATGATGATGATTATTATTATTATTATTATTATTATTATTATTATTATTATTATTATTATTATTATTATTATTACTTGAGAGTGGTGGCGTCGGACAGAATGCGTTACATTATTCGTTCCTGCATGCTACTCTCTGAGTTCAAGCCCCATTGTGCCCACGTTTGCCTTTCATCCATCTGGGTTCGATAAACAAATTACCAGTCAAGTACTGGGGTAGATTTAATCGACTTACCCCTCCGCTAAAACTTTCTGGCCTTTTGCCAATATTAGAAATAATAATTATTATTATTACTACTAACTGGATATTCTATCATTATGTCAAACAACTAAATTGTCCGTGACATGGCGTTTTGGGTAGTATCTTTTTTAGTGATTTTTGCCTGTCATTTACTTTTACGATCGGGTACTCCCCTAGGAAGTTTCTGATTTGTTGGTCCCTTCGATGAATTGGTAAATTTAGTTGGATGTGTGTATAGATTTCGGCGTTCCTTTGGTTAAATGTCGAAATGTATGGTATAGCCTTTTTTTCTTGTTTGGTACTTGTTATATTGAGTTCCTGGATGTTAATTTGCTTCGCTTTTTGCATACTATTATTCATTAAATTTAGAGGGAATTTCCTTTTGATGATTATTTTTTTAATTTCTTCTAATCGGTTGGACTTTTATTGTTGGGTTTCAGATGTTTGTGCAACTACGCTTCGCTAAATTGAATGGAATGTTGGCTTGAGTGTGTTTTGGATGAGATGATGTAAACATGAGGTATTGTCAGGAGTCTGTAGGTTTGAAATATATATATGTTTCTAATTTTGTCTTCCTTTATGTTATTATTATATCTAAGAATGTGAATGTGGCGATGTTATTATGTTATTATTATATCTAAGAATGTGAATGTGGCGATGTTATTTATGTTATTATTATATCTAAGAATGTGAATGTGGCGATATCTAAGAATGTGGCGATATCTAAGAATGTTTATCGTTACTAAATTCCATAGTAAATTGGATGTGAGTGTTTATATTACTGATGAGATTTTGAAAGTTTTTCAGTTCAAAAAGATTTTCCCGCCACAAGATAAAGCAGTCGACTAGAAATCTTTTCCAGTTTTCTTTTATATAACAACTGAATTCATCTCAAATAAATTTGTGAGGAATGTTCGTAGATTATAAATTTATGGTATCCCATCACCAGTTTAGCGAATGTTGGTGTGACTTTTGTTCACATGGTTCTTCCAGATTTTTGTCGGTGGGCTGTTTCCCGGAACATGAAGTAATTGTATTCGAAAATAGGCTGAAGACATTCTATATTAAATTTCCTATCAATACGATATTTGTTGTTAATAAGGTAATGAGTCTAGCTAGTATTTAATAGCCTCTATTCCTTAGTCGTGTAGAATGTTGCTATATAGATTTGCCACATCCAACGAAACAATCTAGGTATTTTCAATTACCTTATTTGGTAGGTGGTTGAGTAAATCTAAATCATCTCGTATAAAGCTCCATATGTGCTTAATGAAAAGCTTCATTAGGATGTCTAGGAAGTTACTTAGGCTATCAGTCTCGCAAGTCGGACCTGCTACAATGGGTCTTAGTTTTAAGTCAGTTGGTTATGGTATATTCACGCAATTAGTCTTCGCCTTTTCGCATATCGTCGAATATATATATATACATATATTTATTGATAAATCAGCACTACGCTATATATAGAGCGTTTCACTTAGCTCATCGGGCGCTGATTTTAGTTATA
>JAOPJM010088769.1:0-14175 GCA_027124095.1 Muusoctopus leioderma
GTAGAGGGTGATAGGTGAGTATGGATAAATCCAGAGCCACTCTATTATGTTTTGATGGAGGAGAGACAGTGGTAAGATATGTATATATACATACACACACACACACATATTTATACACACACACACACACATATTTATACACACACACATTTATATATACACACACACACACACACACATTTTCCTTTTTCTGTTGAGATTCAGATATTTTTACTGAATTTTAAATAGCACCCTTGCTCTTTTTGTATCTCATGAAAATGTTCCTGTCTTTAGTACAGAAGCATCAGTATCAGTAGTCTTCATCTGAAAACAATCAGTAGTCTTCATCTGAAAACAATCAGTAGTCTTCATCTGAAAACAATCAGTAGTCTTCATCTGAAAACAGACTGGTGTAAAGTTGTTTAAAATACCTTGAGGATAATTTCAGAAAGCACCACACAATATATGAACTATTAAATTTGTTTAAATTCAACATTTCTAAACATTTAACTGTCATTATCATTGTGCTATGTGAGGCATATTACTCTAATTGCTTTAGTCTTTCTAGCTGAAAAATATGTATTGTTTTCACTTCATGTTTAGTCAGCCAACTCGGATGAAAATATAAATGCAAACATAATTAACCAATTATATTTGGTTTTCCATGTCAATGTGAGCTATACAGGAATATATATTGAAGTAGATCTCCAGTCAGATCTTTGTCTAATTTGTGCCATTTCATCTGTAAGCCTCAACTTTCTGTAGTTTTTTTCTGTGTTGGCTTACATCATACCCAGATCTGATTCTGATTCTCCTCGAGCCCGTAACTCCTAATGGAGTCATAGGGGAGCCATAGTAACATATGGCGTTACTTGGGTGTTTATTTAAACCTGGCAATGCTCATCTCCTCTCCAGGTCTGACTACAGCCGATTTCTTTTTCTTCTTCTTCTGAGAGAGAGTAGAGAGAAATCGACCCCAGTACTGGACTGATACTTTATTTATCAACCTCAAACGGATGAAAGGCAAATTTGAGCACAGCGAGGTTTGAACTCAGAGAGCTGAAACGAATACCGCGAAGCATTCTAACCGACACTCTAACGACTCTACTAATTTGCCACCTCATACCCAGATACTCCCTAATATTACTTTGTTGTGCCCTTTTGCCCGATACACACCATTCAATGTAATTTCTAAATTACGGCCTCAGCATTGTAGAATATATATTAATCATATTTTAACCCTTTCATTACCATATTTTTAAGGAAATACACTGTCTATCATTTCCAATTAACTTTGAAAATAATCAAGAATTTGGTACGATTTAGTAAAATAACTAACTTTGTCATTATTAATGAAGTTTCTGGAACATATCTTAACAAAAGGTTCTTACATAAAATCATGTTGGAAGGTTTTAATCTAATATGAACACTTTATGGAAATGGGCAGTCTCAGGCAGGTTGGTATCAAAAGGGTTAAAGGTAATTAATGTAAGATGGATTTGCTGTTAGTTTGCGGAGACTTAACACCTTAAAACTATAGTTGAATAGTTTTCATGTCATCAATTTTGTTGAGGTTTTATTTCTACTACAAACTATCAAAAGGAGCTTTAATTTACAATGTAGTGGTAGATTAGCCCCAGATCAGCTCTTACTTAGCAGATATGTGATAAAAAGGTATTCCAGCCATGACCGTCTTATCTTTTTATATATCTTGGACCACAATGTGCCCTTCATTTTTAAAAATAAGATGTTAGGGTGTCATTTGAGAGAGATTTGGCTGCTATGTTTAGTAAGTTACGCAACCACATACATGCACTCTTGTTGGCTCGTAATTTATAATGTTATTGTTATTCAGCCCCAGGTCAGCCCTGATTAAGCTGATCTATGATGAAAGATGTTCTGGCCATGTCTATCCCATCTTTTTATATACCAGGAACTACATTGTCCAATGTATCCTGCTTAAGATGGTGGGGTGTGATTTGAGTCAGATCTGGCTGCTATTTCTAGCATGTGGAATGGCCACGTAGAGGCACCCTCGTTGGCTCATGATTTATAATGTAATCGATTGTGTGTGTGTGTGTGTGTACACACCTGTATGCACAAATAAATCTTGTATAAGAAAATAAAGAGGTCTGCTGTTGGTAAGGATTTCTAGACACTTTGTACAGTTGCTGTTTTTTTTTTTTGATTAGATTGATAATTTAATTGCAGTAATATCCTGGTCATTAATGATATTTCATTCTTTTTTATTTTTAAATATTAAAAAAAACACCCTAATTTTCCATGCTCATATGGTTAGGATATTTCTCTATATTTAGACATTTTCATTGTGTGTTGAGACGGGTATTATTCTGTTATGAATACTCCGCTTGCTAGTGCTAATCATTCACTCATTAAGTAGAAGTAGTATTTATTTTTAGCTAGATAGACTGAGGCAAGTATAGTCATGTATGTTCGCACAGGAACAATACAATTCCAAGAAGCAAGGTTTGATCTCATGATTTTTTGACTGGTAATTCAGCTTTTTAACCAATCAGCCATCACCCTTCTTCACTGTTTTTAGCATCAGCTTATTAAGGTGGGTTTTCATTTCCAATAGAGACCTGACGTCATAAGGATTACTTGACATTATTGTTCTTCAGGTTATTGTTACTCTCCTACTTGATTTCATATCCTTTTTCACTTGAGATAAATAATCATATCCTCTTATCTCAGTGTTTCAGTGCGGATTAAATAGTTGGCTATTTAGTTGCCAAAACACTCCTTTTTTGAAGTTATTGAAAGAAAGTGAAATTAACTGTCTTAAATGGTTGTTGTTGGTGTTTAGCCCCAGGTCAACCCCAGTCCAGCAGTCTTGTGATCAAAGGTGTTCCATCTATGACCATCTTATCTTTTATTAAGACAGTGTATTTAGAACTTCATTATCCAATGTGTCCTTCCTCTTTTAAGATGATAGGGTGTGATTTGAGGGAGATTTGTCTGTTATTACTTGTAGGTTATGCAACCATGTAGAGGCTCCCTCGTTGGCTCGCTTGCTCTCTTAATGGTTGTTGTTTAAACCAAGATCAGGCCTGATTTAGCAGACCTATGATCAAAGGCATTCCAGCTGTGACCATCCCGTCCTTTTCAGAGTATGTAGGACTACATTATCTAATGTATCCTGGGCTCCCTCATTGATGTCTTAGGTTGTTCAGTGGAATTTGATTATCTGCATGAATTGCTGAAAGGTGCTCTTTCTGCATGCTTGCTGAAAGTATCTACTACTCTAGTATATATTTGCTATATTACTTATTATAGTTAGGTTCACTAGGGCAATGTGCGTTTTCCATGGGGAGCATTGTAACTTTTCTATAGGGTAATGTGCCTTTTCAGTAGGGGCATTGTACTTTTTCAGTAGGGCAATGTGCCTTTTCAGTAGGGTCAATGTGCCTTTTCAGTAGGGTCATTGTACATTTTCTGTAGGGTAATGTGCCTTTTCATTAGGGTAATGTACCTTTCCTGTAGAGTAATGTTCCTTTTCAGTACAATAATATGCCTTTTTTAAGAACATAATACTTGTGTCATGATTCAATAGTTAAAACAGTTGATATCTTTAACTCACAATGTCTTCTTCAAATTAACTGCTGTTAAAAAGTGACCTTCTGGGAATTATCATTGTTAAATATTATTGCTAAGAATGTGGCGGCACAGGTAACTCTAAAGACACATGGCAGATCTTAACAATAATGATCTGTTCTTATGAGTTGCAAGCCAGAAAACCGAGCATGTTAACCCTTTGTACAGCCACTAATATACACCTTCCTTGATACTTATAGTATTTTGTCGTAACCATACCTCTTCTAGCTGGTATGAATGTCAACTATAGATTAAACTGGCCAAAGAAATTCGTTATTACATAACACTGCTACATAGATTGATAAATGATATGGCATATTTCACACTAAAAGTAGGTTGTATTCTCCGTAACAAGTTGATATATGATCCACATGTTAAGGCCATAGTAAGGAGTGACAAACAAACAGAAAGGCTAGACAAATCCTGGTTTCTTAGCAACTTAACTGAAGCCAAAGTCAGTAATTCGTAGTAGAAACTTTAGAAGACATTTCTCTTATCGTACAGGTTTAGGAATTGTGTCAGTTGATATATAAACTGTATTGCAGACCTGAATTGAATCTACACACAGACATGAAGAGCATCGTGCAGTTTGATAGCTCTTCTTTGGAAGCCTTCAACATCCGCAGTGGTCTGAAACAGGGTTGTGCTCTTGCCCCTACCCTGTTTGGCATCTTCTTTGTCATGCTGAAACATGCCTTTGAAACATCAACTGATGGTGTTTCTCTTTGCACAAGATCAGACAGGAAGTTGATCAGTCTGTCCCAACTTAGAGTGAAAACCAAAGTACATGAAGTATTCATCAGGGACATGTTGTATGCAGACGACATAGCACTGGCAACACACTCTGAGGAGCAACTGCAACACCTTATGGACAACTTCTCAAGAGCTTGTTGTCAGGACTTCAGCTTCACCATCAGTCTGAAGAAGACTAAAGTGTTGGGTCAAGGTATTGAGCACCACTCTGCCATTACCATCAACAATTGCAAGCTGGAAGTAGTCTATGAGTTTACATACCTTGACTCTACCATCATGAACAACCTCTCTCTAGAATCTGAGATCAACAAACATATCAGAAGAGCATCCTCAACACTAGCCAGGCTGACAAAGAGTGTTTGAGAGAAAAGCAAGCTAATGGCACACACCAACATTGCAGTTTACAGAGCCTGCGTCCTCAGGACACTGCTTTACGGCAGCTATACCTGGAGCCTCTACTCCATACTAGAGCGGCATCTCAATGCCTTCCACCTTTGCAGCCTGAGATGCATCCTGGATATCAAGTGGACTGATTGAGTCCCCAATAATGAGATACTGGCCCGCACTCAGACACTCGGCCTCCTCATCCTGCTCCAACAACGACGTCTCCGTTGTTTGGGTCATATACACCGCATGTCAGACAGGAGGATCTCGAAAGACCTGCTGTATGGGGAGCTGGCCTCCAGTAAGAGAGCACGAGGGTGTCTTCCATCTTCTGTTCAGAGATGTCTGTAACAGAGACACGAAGTCACTGAACATGAATGTAGAAAGGTGGGAGGACATTGCAAGTGATTGCTCCCACTGGAGGCTGGAAGTGAGCTGGGGTTTAAAAAGACAAGAGGAGGAGTAGAGGGTTGCTGCAGGAGAAAATTGCACTTGACGAAAAAACAGCACCAGGACAAGACTGGCAGACACTATCTTCAAATGCAGTCGTTGCAACCAGGACTGTCACTCCCATGTGAGCCTCTACAGCCACAGCAGACACTGCTCTGCCAATAAGACCAAAGCAAGACTTTTCAAACGCTGATCCATGGTCTCGCGAGACTAACGGAAGCCGGCGACAATGATAGCTTAGTGGTTTAATAAATAGAGATAGATAAAATATGTACCGGGGTTGATATGATTGACGAAATCCTTGAAGGTGGTGCCCCAACATGGCTGCTGTCCAATGACTAAAACTAGTAAAATAATAAATGATAGAGTAAGTGACTGGGGGTATGAGAGAAAGCGATATTGTAAATGAATGATAACTAAGTAAACCTATTCAGTAGATGTGATGCATAAGTGAAGAAAAATTTGGAATGAAATAGCTAATAGTAAAAATAAATAACAAAAGCCCCAATTCTGAAAGTAGAATGTTAATTGTTGTTGTGGCCTCAGGCCAGCTCTGATCAAACTGGCCTAGAATTTGAAGGAGATTTGGCTGCAATTATGGCAGGATGAGTGACAACATGGAGGCTTCTTCATCGGCTCAATATACAGAGTACAGTATAAGTAGATACATCATTAATATTTATTGTAAAATGCTTCTTTTTTTTTTTTAGAAAAAATAAAAATAACAATATTGAAATACAATAATATATTAGATGAAACATTGTAGATAGAAGTTTCTTTCTGTCATAATTTATTTTCAAAGTAAAGATTATAGGCTTCTAGGCCAGGTATGGCAACCTTTTTTTCTTTTTTTGACCAGCGGACCGCATGAGATATTGCTCACTATGAATCAGGCCACACCACTAAAAGAAAAATTTAACAAACATCATATTTAAATATTGTATGTGGTTTAGTCTAACTATTTTAGGATATGACTCCAGAAATTTTTTTTAATAAAAAGCTATTATGCCGATATAATCATGAAGTGTGCCATACAGAAAGTCAAAAGGACTGCTGGTTGCCCATGACTGCTCTAGACCATTAACTTGCAGTTGCAAGCACAAGAGGCTCAAAGGAAATTCTTGTAAATACTTTCAGAATGTAATTTCTGAATTGTATTAAATATTTGCAGTGAATTTTAAATACTTCATTCTTTACATAATCCCATAGCTTTCTCACATAATTTCCGTATGGTTGTCTTCGTTGAACTCTTGCACAGTGTTGAATGTATTCTAATAATTTAAATTCACTAATAATACAAGGAGACGATCATCTGACACTGATATATATCTGTACAGTAGTTTGCAAATTTGTATAGGTTCTATTCTGTGGAATAGTGTGAATTTGTCTGGCATTTCTGTGACTGCAATTCATAATGGTTCTTTACTGCTTTCTGCTTTCTTTGCCGACTTTGTTGTGATGGAAACTGATATTCTGGCTCAAATACCACCAAAGACAGAACCAATAGCTTCAAAATTGTAGACCCAGGTCATCTCTGATCGAACAGATCTATGATCAAAGGTGTTCCATCTGTGACTACCCCGTTGTTTTAGGGGTGTGTAGGATGACATTAGATGTAGTCATACATACTCCTAATTTAAGACGGTAGGATGTGATTTGAGGGAGATTTGGTTGATATTTCTAACAGGTTGAGCAACCATGTTGAAGCTCTCTCATTCACTTCAAATTGGTTGTTTGTTGTGGAAACCCTTGTAGCCAAGTAAGATATGCCCCTGCTGGTGGATGCCTGTGTTTGATGAGATTATTTTCCTTAACTTTCGAAACTCTAAACTAATATTTAATCATTTTAAGCTAATTTCAATCGATTTCGTATTTTGTTTTATTAATCTTTGCTCTAACACTTGATAAAATCAGTTGAGTAGCTGCCTACTCACCAGTCAGGTGAGATGGGAAACATAATTGATTTCTTTTCTGACTAGAAAACAAGACAGATGAGTAAATGGTCAATGACATTAAGTCAATTCCTTGTTACAACACAGATGACTGATCAATAATTTAGGTTACGCAAGCTTTGAGAGAAAGTAGAAAGCACTTATCATTAGGAGGAAAACATTTGAATGAGACAGTTGCCTTTGTAATAGTTGACTTCCACAGACTTTTAGATGATGTATATTTAGACGACAGTAAGTTCATGTCATTAATTAGTGTGCAGCTGATCATTTTGATGTATTGTAAATCTTATTGCTGGTATAGAGGTCCATCTACATAGTAAATAGCATACTAGACTGCATTCAGAAAGCCGTCTGTGTGAGTAATACACACACTCTTGTTAAAATTCTATTCTTCTTGAACTTCATTTATCATATTCCTCTCCTTGCATCTACTTCTACTATAAAGAATTTTGTTATTCCCAATTCAAAAATATTTTTAAAATGATCCATTATATGTTAATATCATCAGTATATATATATTATGCTTCAGGACACAATCAATATAAGAATTTAACCTTTCAACAATCTTTTCAACTGGTTTAGCACAAGAAAATTAGCTTAAACGAGATGCAGTTCGGGTTTGTGCCAGGATGGGGTACCACTGATGTCCCCTTCGAAGTGAAACAGCTACAGAACTTTTTAGCAAAGAGAAAGTCACTATATCTAGCATTCATTCACTTGGAGAAGGCCTTTGACAGGGTACCACACCCTGTAGTCTGGTGGTCGCTAAGAAAATTAAGTGTAGATGAATGGCTTGTGAGAGCCGTACAAGTCATATACAGAGATGCTACCACAAGTTGAGAGTTAGCAACGAGTACAGAGAGGGGTTAAGCATGCAGGTAGGTGTCCATCAGGGCTCAATTCTTATCCCCCTTCTGTTTATTGTAATTCTCAGGAGTTTAAGACTAGCTGTCCATGGGAACTTCTGTATGTGATGACCTAGTTCTCATAGCTGAAACTGTCAAGGAATTAGAGAAGAAATTTCAAACGTAGAAGCAAAGCCTACAATCAGGAGGTCTTTAACCCTTACATTACCATATGAAATACACTGCCTATGATTTTCAATTAATTTTGTAACTAATCAAGAATTTGGAGAGATTTAGTAAAAAACTAAAACTCATTATTAAGTTGGTGTTTGGAACATAACTTAACAAAAGGTTCTTACATAAAATTCTAATGGAAGGTTTAAATTTAAATATGAATACTTTAAAACAAATGATCTTTTATTATAGAAACATGGGCAGTTTCAGGCAGTTTAGTATCAAAAGGATTAAAGTGAACCTAGCAAAGACAAAATTTCTAGTTAGCAGGAAAGCAGATAGGACTCTACTGCCATCTATATGCAGAACAGGAGTAGGTGTATCCAGTGTAAGTTATGGGTGCACAAGAGATGCAGTGGGATCACAGATAGGCTGACAGAGAAGAACTTTGTATGTAGCAGATGCCCAGGAGTAGTTAGCAGTAAGAGCACCCATAAAATAAATTCTTTCAAATGCTTGAAGGGCTCCCTCGAAGTAGTTATAGCTTCATTGGCACAACCCCTTCCTCCAGACCAACCATTATATATAAAAGAAAAAGTGTTTGTCTTCTATCTAATTTATACTGTAAAGCTTGTTGGTCACCTAAAATATTGAAACATGATTAATATAATACTGCTTATAAAACATATATAATACACTTAAAATATGATTTTGCGCAAAGTCAAAAATAAGCGCACTTAAAATTTTTAAAATTATGAAATAAAATAAAAATTACCATATCTTCTTTTTGTGTATGTGTGTGTGTATTTGTATCTATGTGTATATATTTGTGTGTGTACATTTATGTACACGTGTGTATATATGTATGTGTGCACATATATTTCTGTGTGTGTGTGGGGGGGGGGGTATATGTGTATGCATGTATACAGTGGTGCCACTTAATTTAAAGACAAGGTATACTGATGATTAAACGTTAATTATTTCCATTTAATCAGTAATGTAAATTATTTCCATTTAATTAATAATGTAAATTAGCCTAATGCCATTATTGACAGTACTCAATAACGTCAGAAAGGTGAACATCACTTAATTTAAGAACATTTCAAACATATAATTTTTTTTTCAACAAAATTGAATGTGCATTAAAAATTGAGTATATAATTATATGGCATTAATACTTGGTCAGGTACCCCAAATTTCTCAATGCGGAATTACATCTACAAGGTATTGGATCTATAAATTTGATGATCCTATTATCTGGAGTTTCTTTCTGTTTTTTTCTTCTTCTATATAATCATAATTCAATCAATTTCCTTTGTTGAATACTCGTGTCAACCCATTTTCATAAGTTTTCTACTGGATTTTAATCTATGGATTGTGCTGGCCACTTCTCCACTTGAATTTTCTTGCTTTTGATAATTCCTGCAGTATGCTTTGGGTCGTTGTCATGCTGAGAAATTTATAACTGATCCAAATGACTCTTGGCATATGGAAGCATAATCTTCTCCAAGATGTCCAGGTAGGCTGTACTGTTCATGATGCCCTTGATCTGATGTATGGGACTGAACCCTTTCCCAGACATACATCCCTGAATCATGACATGGCCACCACCAAGCTCAACTGTTGGATTCATGCATCTAGGTGAAATTCTTGTACTTACCTGTTATCGACAGCCAATTTTGTTTTTACTAAAGGATTAGGTTAAGTTAGGGTTAGGATCAGATTAAGTTAGGGTTAGATTAGGGTTAGGCTGGGGTTAGGATTAGATTTAGTTAGGGTTAGGTTTAGGGTTAGTAAAAAAAAAAGTCTGTCGATAACAGGAAAGTATCAAAATTCTTTTTCTGTACAACGGCAGGCATACACTTGGCCATTAGAGCCGAACAAATTAAATTTCAACTTGTCCAACTGCAATATTTTTGACAAGTCTGATGATATCTAATTGTTATCCTCCTGAGCAAGCGGAACGTGGACACATCAGTTTTTCAGAGAAATGTATGTGTGTGTGTGTGTGTGTGTGTGTGTGTGTGTTTTTTTTTATGTGCAACACATCCCACAAGTCGAAACTGCTTTAATTGATTTTTGATGGTAGTGATACAATCTGCATGTTGTATTTCTGTCAAACATCGTTCAAAATGTCAATGGCAATTATTTTCCTGTTTTTCATCGACATATGATGAATGTATCAGTCCATTCTTTCAGTAGTTTTTCATGGCTGTCCTGGTTGATGACAGTCAGAATGGCCACCAGTTTCATTGAAGATGTCCACAGCATGGTGAGCCATAGTTACTGAGCATTCAACTTCAGCTGCTATGGCTCGGAAAGTCCATTTCAGCTTAAGCAGTTGGACAATTCTCGATCCATCTCTGTTGATAAGCTTTTCGCTTGCCCATCATAATAGATCTTAGGATGATATAATCAAATAGTTATGAGTAGTTTGCCTTACTTGGATACAGTATAATATCGAATATTAAAATTAAAATAATTTTTTCTATAATAGTCTTAAATTAAGTTCGTTTCTGTGGCTTTATTGATACTGTTAATAATTGCATTATGCTAATTAAAATTTCCATGTTTAAACTTAGATCATTTAAAAGAGTATGTATGTATGTATGTATGTATATGTGTATGTATGTATGTATGTGTGTGTATATGTGTGCGTATTTATGTGTTGTGTCTGGTAGCTTTGAGTGCAACTGGTAATGTAGTCCAGTATAACCTGTTACATGGTTGGGTCTTCGGTGACTAAACCATCACTCCCACCATGTGAGCCTGGTGAGGAAGGTTGCTAGAAACTCGGCAGGACTAAAACAAGACTTGTCAAAAGAACGGATGAGCCCAACATAGGATCAATGACTATCGAGCAATAGTGTGCGGGGGGGGGGGATACTTGGGATGATGAATGAGCGTGTTGTAAGACCACTTTGGGAGTGACGGACCCCTAATTCTTGTCAGAACATCTATCATGTATGTATATGTATGTATGAGTGTGTATGTATGTTTGTATGTGTGTATGTATGTATATATGTGTGTATGTATGTATGTATATGTACGTGTGTGTGCATAGATGTGCATGTATGTGTGTATGTATGTATACATATGTATGTGTGTGTGTGTGTATGTATGTATGTATATGTGTGTGTATGTATGTATATATATATATGTGTATATATATACATGTGTGTGTGTATGCATGTCTGTATATGTGGTGTGTGCATGTTTGTGTGTGTGTATATGTGTGTGTGTGTGTGTGTGTGTGTGTATTTATATGTATGTTTTTAGCTACTTAAACTCTTCCTATAAAGGAGTTGGTTTCTAACAAAAACAAAGCTCCCTCACTGGAATTTAGATAACGACGACAGTGAAGAGTTACATGTTGAACTTTAGAAAAGTCTTGCATGTTTTTATTTAAGACTTCACATTGTGATTTGATGGAAATTTGGTTGATGTTTCTGACAGGTCAAGCGACCACATAGAGGCTCTCTCATTAGCTCGTCTGGCACTAATTAGATCACCTAGGTAACAGACATTGCCAGCTTAATAGTAGTGAGTTGACTGAGCCGTTCATAGCTTTCATTTTAGTGTGCTCAATTACTCCTGTCCATCTATCATATTTGAAGTCTAGGATCTCTGTCAATCTGTCAGAGATCCTACTTCACCCTTTTGCTTACCAATTGCTTTTACTGAGTACACATTGTTGAGTTCCTATCAAGCAATGCCACTTACTGTTTCCATTCTTACTAAATAGCATGTTGATCTTTAGGCCTTTGGACTTTAACTCTTAACATCCTGTAGGACACAGTTCCACACGATACCATATCATCAAATTGATATTAATCATTGAGCTATATATATATATATATATATATATATATATGGTGAAAGTGAACTATTTTTGTGTGAAAACACCTCAAGAACCTGTGTTTCCTACTTGTAAATTTCATAATAAATAAGCTGCAAAAACCCCTACAGGATGTTAAGAGTTAAATCATTCTTCAAGGTTTGGAACTTTTTATGCAACTCTATTGGATGAGTCTAGTGAAGTTTCTATCTCTTTTATCTCAGCATCTCTTCTGTGAGACTCAGCACCCTGGAATCTTGCCTTGTAATTCTTTCCATAGCTACCTCAGTCTTTCACAGAACTGTTGAATGTATTTGACTAATGTTGCTGATCACCTTTGATTACTTATTTAGCTATCTATTGAATTTACTTTGACTTGCAACCATCTTTATATTCTTTGTTTTCTTCTAATAAAAATGGGTCTGCAAATTCAAACAACTGTATATATTGTCTAAGCTGGGTCTATAGTTGCAGCATGCCTTTCCTACTGTCACTTGAAATGATACTAATGATACTGTGTTAATTAGACTGGGTCATGTAGAGTAAGACACCTTTACTCATTGATATAGTGCCTGTAGTTGGGTTTCAATCACTGTAAAATAAAATATCTGTAATAAAAAAAATAAGTAGAAAGATGGATAAAAAAATGAAATTTGTAATATACACTTGCATAAAATGACATTAGATCTATAGTTAAATTAACGCATAGTATTAATTAAAAGCTTATATATTTTTTAGAGAACGGTAAGTTTGGTATACTAAATTTATATTTTCTTCTGGAACTAAATTTAAAAACTATTTAATAATAACATTCTCATTGACTGTTTTTGCTTTGTTTCTTTTAAAAATATGGGCACGAATATTTTTTATTTTTTACTGCTTAATCTGGAGGTAGGGCATTGCACATAACCTTTTTTTCAGGGCCTCCGAGACTGGTGGAAGGGAGGGAGAATTTTTCCTTAGATCGGAGACCTAGCTCGAATGCTTGGACTCTGCTAAAGGCCCCCAAGGGTAGCCAGGTGGTGGTGGTGTTAAACTGGGTGACATATTGGGTCTACCACCCAAGTAGGCCACAGTAGGATTTAAACTTAGGATGCAAAGAGCCGGAATAAATACCGTGAGGCATCTAATCTGATGCTCTGACAATTCTGCCAGTCCACTGCCCTAGACTCGTACTTTATTTATCTATCCTGAATGGACGAAAGGCAAAATTGACCTTGGTGGGATTTGAACTCAGAGTGCAGTGAGCCAGAAAGAATACCACAAAGCATTCTATCCAACACTATAACGACTCTGCTAATTTGCTGCCCTTATATGCAAATAGCCAAATTTCCAGTACCATTGAACTGTGCTATGATGGAAAAATGGAATATAAGTTATTCATGAGTGGATTAATGTGTTTCAAGAATGTATCAAATGAAAAATTAGAACTAGAGTTTTTAAACTGGAAATCTTTGAAAATTTAGTCATCAAATTTTTACTTTACATTTTAAATTTTTTTTTATTTGTTATATCATATTGGTTTATTGACTGAATGCAATTCCTTAATTTCAGGGCCCAGAAAATGTCAGGAAGTCTGTATTACCAATGCATTCAAGTATAAGTGATTCCGTTGAAGTAACAACTCTTTATGAAGCAATACAATATGGAGCAACTCAATCTGGTAGGTAGATCTGACTTATTTCAGTTATTTAATATTATTGAAGATAGGCGCAGGCATGGCTGTGTGGTTAAGAATTTCACTTTGTAACCACATGGTTCGGGGATCTATTCCACTGCATGGCACCTTGGGCAAGTATCTTCTACTATGGCCTCTGGCTGGCCAATGCCGTGTGAGTGAAATTGGTAGATTGAAACTGAGATAGAAACCTGTTGTATATCATCATTGTTTTTATGTCCATGTTTCCATGCTACCTTGGGTTGGACGGAGATTTATGTGTGTGTGTGTGTATATATATATATGTGTATGTATGTATATGTATGTATATGTATGTATGTATATATGTATGTATGTATATGTATGTATGTATATATGTATGTATGTATATATATGTATGTATATATATGTATGTATATGTATGTATGTATATGTATATATATGTATGTATATATATATATATGTATGTGTATATATATGTATATATATGTATGTATATATATATATATGTACGTCTATATATATATA
>JAOPJM010088866.1:0-14173 GCA_027124095.1 Muusoctopus leioderma
GAAACGTATAGTTCACACACACACACACACACACACACACACACACATATATATAGGTGTGTGTGTGTGTGTGTGTGTGTGTGTGCATTAATTTATGATGATTGATTAGGTAAATCTACCAAATCGTTACATTTCTATATATATTATTGTATACCCTAACAAACAATCTCCTCGAATATCAGTGGAGAATATTGTTGAAGGAAATTCATTACAGCACTTATTATCACATTTTCTTCCTTTTATTCTTCTGGAAAATATAAATGTTATATAGATGAATGTTTTGAAATAACTGAAGCATTTCCAATTTTGTAGATATATTGGGTTTCTTAAGTTTCCTTCTAAAATACACTAAATGTACATAATTACCCCTAAACACAAATCGGGATTCACATGTGGTTTTTTTCAATCAATTACCAGGCTACACATAGATGATTTGTGTCAGGTCACCGCCCATGGATAACAAAACTTGACTCTCATTGGATCTATTATCCTAGCTTGTAGGACGTTTCATCGTTCGTTATATTTAGTGGGTGCCGTTGTGGATATTGACGACGAGAATATGAATGAATCGCAGATATAGGGGATCAGTGGATATAGGGGGAAAATAGTTATCAGATGAATGAAAGTAAAGCATAAGTTTTCATTTATCACACATACCATACTTACATTGAGTCAACTGATTGACAACTTGTGAGCAAACGTATCCATCAGTAACCGATTAGTTATATTGACAGGACATATATATATATACATATATATATATATATATATATATATATATATATTCTGCTATGAGAAAAGATGAAATAAATTATCAACAAATGGAAGTCGTGGCATTCATTCCTTTCTACGATGCATTAGTGGAGTGGATAATATTGCTACAGCAGGTGATCGAACCCGAATCAAACACTTGGTCCACGAGTGACTTGCAATGTGCGCTATGGAGCTCGCTGCCCCATCTGTATGAATATCTAAAACTCTAAAATGGTACATTCGCAGTTTGTGTCGAAATGGTATTCAACTGATCTGTTTAAGGAGTGGTGTTGCAAGGATGAATGATGTGTCATGCTAAGAACAAGTTGAAACTAATCACCAAGAACGCCAACGTGTTCACTGTAAACCACACATAGTCAAACAGTTTTGCAAATTATGCCATTCATACCAATATAAATAATTTAGACTGGAAAGGTACGCAAGAACCTTTTCATTATCTACTGACACTGGTTCGCTTATCTGGGAAACCTATTAGCGCATGTGTTATTGTCAATTCATGAAGATGTACCGTTTTGATTTTCTTGCGGCGTGAATCGACTGAATCGAATTGAATAGGACAATTTTATTTTCAGCATTTGCAACATTTACAACATCTAGAAACATTAAAAGTTAGTATTCATCTAATGCAAACATTAACTTTGCAATATATTTCAAACTTCTTTTCATTTATTTGAATTGAAAAATCTTTCATCTGATAAATCAATTGGTTTTAGAGTCAATAGATTAAACATTTGAACTAGTCAAGCAGACTGTTTGTTCCTTTACAAATCCAATGTTCAGGGTAAAATTTCAATATTTCAATATTTCAGTGCTTTTTTTTAAATTGTTTTTTTCTTTTCTACTTTTATTCATGTTTTCATATTCTTTTTATCATGAATACATAATTTAATTTAAAAGTTTTGAAAATCATACAGAAGAAGATTTAGATTGCAAATTAAAATATATATACATATATTTAAAATAAAATTAAGAATTACTGGGACATCCTACCCAGAAACAATAAGGATAATATATTACTGTTCGTAAATTTAAAGAGACTGTGGAAAATGTCAACGAATGATATTGCTAAATGAGATACAGATTGAAAGAATAAGAAATATGTAATTTAAAGGGAAAATAATATATAAACAAATCCTATCCATACAAACATTAAATCAGTGAATTTTTACTGAACATAAATTCAGTTCAAATTTTAATCGTTTTCTGTAATGTAACATTAATTTGAATTCATGCCTGCTCGAACTTTCTTAGATTTTTTAATAAAATTGATCCATATGTCAATAAAATGATGTTAATATCGACTGAATTTTATGAAGAAAATATGTATAATTTACGATGATTAGTTTATTGCACTTGTCACTTCTAAGTGATTCTACTTTAGTAAGGTGTTGTCCACTTGCGGTAACACCCTAGAATTGATGATAATCTCACAGTGAGTGACGTCTGCAGAATCTCGTCATAGTTGAGCCATTTATCACTTTTTTAAATTTATGACTTGACACAAAATGAATACGGAGATTTTACTTCTTATTCAACGATGAACCCAAATTAAATTATATATGAGAGCATTTTAATGTAAGAACACTGTAATTTGTTGGTATGCACCCAGACTCCAAGCGTCTGACACAGGTTTGATACACGGTTGAAACATCAATTACACTTTGTACCTCTTTCCAGTTGTATTCAATAATTGACTATTCTGCTAACCTTCATGTGATACTCCAATCAACCTAAACATTTAAAACGAATCATCTTTTTAGTGTATAGGTTATATGTGCCATTGATGCAATCTATATGCGTGAACTGAAAGGGAAAATAAAGGAAGTGAACGAAGAAATTAAAATAATGAAATAAACAAAGAAGAAACAAAGATATACGATAATATATCATTCAAAATAAATATTTAACATGTTTGATCTAGCAGGAATTCTCAAAATGAGTAATTACTTATTTTAGATACATTTTGAATTAAAAAACCGAAGAGGAAACGGGAAAAAATCCTCTTAAAGTCGAAATCAAAGTACATGAAAAAGGATTAACGAATTAATGTGAAAAACATAATAACAAAACATAAACAGTTACAAAACATTAAGAATACTTTTTAATGCCTGGAGATGTAAATGGATTAGCAATATGGATTTTGCGTGCAATAGAATAGAGACTAAAAAGTCAATAAAACTATTTTGTTAGGAGCCAAATAAATATCTAAATCAAAATAAAATAAGAACAAACGAGAAATTTGAAATATTTTTCAGTGTACCTGATGTATCTCATTGGGGTTCTTAATTCATCCTATGTGCTGTTAGAGGCAATAATGTAAGTGCAACCAAATAGGAAGCGACATTGTTTAGCTTCAGTGTGAATTCTAAGATCTTTATCAGGTTTTGACTCCAGGGAAGAAAAGCTTGCGTGTGAAAGGAAGCATGCTACCGCGAGAATGTTCGTGAGTTATGTTTCTCTTTCTTCATCTTTAGAATTTGCTGGCGATATGTGTGCATAGAAGTTACTTTGTCTGTATGAAAAAGTGTCTATGTGTGAATGCCACTGTGTGTAATTTCTCTATTTACATGGGAGTGTAAATATATGCATAGATTTGTGTATGTCCATGCATGACATTATATGTATATTTATGTGTATTTATGTGCCAGCCTATTAATGTGATGTGCTTAAGTATGAAAATGGCTGTCTATATCTTTGTATGTGTACGTGTGCGATTTGAATGTATATCCTGGTGAGAGTTATATGTGTCCCTGTCTGTGTTAATTTTGCCAGGTTGTAAGTTTTGAGCATGTATATGTGTTTTTTTTCTTTTACTTTCTGAATCTGGAGGAAGGGACATTGCCCATAGCCTCTGTAGTCCCTCCGGAACATTAATTGTATCAATCTGTCCCTACCGGAGAGATTGATACCATTAATGTTCCGCTTAAACTGTTGCAAATCCACGTCTGCAGGAAAGACATTAGCGGGAAAAGAATTCCAGAGAGTTGACGTTCTTTGGAGAAATTACTGGTGTAGTGGTTAGTGCGGGACCTGCAGAATTGGACACAGCGTAGGTGATGAGAATAGGAGAGACGAGTGAGTTGGGTATGCTTAAGCAGAAGTGGCATGCGACCAGCCACCTCCGAAGAGCAGAGCCCATTGTAGTAGCGGTCCAAAAAGCAGAGAGAGGAGACAGCATATCTGTGAGCCAGGGGCTGGTGTGTGTCAGTGAGCGACTTTACGCCAATCAGACGAGTGGCCCTTCTTTGGATGGCGGTCTAAGATGTCTGAGTGTGCGGCAGCAGCACCGTCCCAGATGTGGGAGCAATACTCCATTGTGGTCCCCACCTGTGCTTCGTACAGTTTCAGCAGTTGTTGAGGGCTGAAATATGTTCTGGCTCTGGAGAGAAGGGCCAATCTTTGGGATGTGATCCTAGCTATGTGAAGGATGTGCGTTCTCCGTAAGAGATCCTTGGTGATAGTGAACCCCGGAATTTGGAACGATTGCAATGGCTCTAGCTCCGTACCGCTCATGTTTAAGAGGAGTGAGGTGCGATGTTGTTTTCTTGATATGATTGGTGTTTGTGTTTTTGTTTTGTTTGCTGCTGATAGAGACAAGATTGGCATGACTCCATTGGAAGATGTTTTCAAGGTCTCCCTTCATGGAGTTAATGGAGGTTTGGCGTGTGGTGTCTAAGTTGCATGTGGATGACGCTTGGTTGTGTAAGGTTAGTGAAGAGTGAAGGGTAGTGTCATCTGCGTAGCAGTGGGTGTTGTTGGATGTGACGGCAAGTAGGTCATTAATGTATAGAAGAAAGATAGTGGGAGACAGAACTGAACCCTGTGGTACACCAGAGTTGATAGAGTGTGGGACATATAGAGCACCGTCTACACACGCCGCAATAGTGCAATTTGATAGGAAGCTACCTATCCAAGAGATGAGAGACGGATGAAGCCCATAGATAGGCAGTTTAGACAGGAGTTTCGCATGTCAGACACAGTTGAAAGATTTGCTGATGAAAGTATGTCTCCAGTGGATCTGGCTTTATGGAAGCCGTATTGGTGATCACGAGAGAGAGAGAGAGAGAGAGAGAGAGAGAGAGAGAGAGATAGAGAGAGAGAGAGAGAAAGAGAGAGAGAGAGAGAGAGAGAGAGAGAGAGAGCGTATGTAGCTTACAGATACTTATGAAAAATGCAATGAATAACAGGACTTCTTTTACTGACACCTTGTCTCAATACTTTCGTTATTTGATCCACGACACCAACGAATATAGTGGTATGCAAATGAGTAAAAGAAGTCCTGTTATTCATTGCATTTTTCATAAGTAGCTGTAAGCTACATACGCTCTCGCTTTTTCTTGCACTCTCACTCTCTCTCTCTCTCTCTCTCTCTCTCTCTCTCTTGTGGATAGGTTTGTAAATAAATATACATGAATACGTTTAATAAACATATTTTAGCCTCGCATTGCAAATAGACCCTGTGAGTAAACTACACGGCTCTCACAGCAGAATTGAGTGAAGAATAACTCGACTAGTTTCGGTGGTCATTAGGAGTGTTTACTTCATTCAATCTACTCAGAGAGATGTAGAGAGAAAGCATAGTCCTCGAGCTAATGTTTTCATCCACTCACTGCATGCGTAATTCTAATTCAAATTAGGTGACCAGATTTGATTAACATTAGTCCTTAAGCTTATGATTTGTCTGTCCTGATTGCCACGATAATTGTAATTAATATATGCCGACAGATAAATATCGTCAAAATAAGTACTAGTCATCAACATCAGCCATAGGATATCTAGCCTTTCTTCTATTAAAGACATTTTCGAGAATGTGGCTCCACGAAATAGTGGGTTTAAGGGCACGATATCTTATACCACCCCGACCCAACCTAGAACTACTAAGACTATACATAGAAATGTTAACTGGTTCATACCATTCTCTTTAAATGTCCGTACCAATGTAGGTAGGCACTTTTCACTCCAGAAAAGTCTCTACAAGATATCCAGACGACGGACCCTAAATATCAGTTATTCCTGCCCCCCCCCATAACATGAAGACGATTATCACTGCTGACAAGAAGAATGACAGGAGCCCAGGATGCACTTGTAGGAAAAATATGATAGACCGCTGGAACAAGCCTGCAGTATTAATTCGGTGGTGTATGAAGCTGAAGTCACCTCGCTCACACCGAACTGAACCCTCGTAAAGAAACAATACATTGGAATGGCAGAACGTAACTTCAAGCAAAGATATTATAACCGTATATCTTCATTCGGGTACTCCGAAAAACGAGCCTCCACCAATTTGGCCCGACATGTCTGGGAGTTGAAGGAGAACGGCTCCGAATTCAACATCAAATGGAGAATCCTGGAGGAACCTAAGGCCTACATAAACGGAGCCAGAAAGGGTCCAAGTCCTCCACCGGCTAAAAGCATCAAAAGACTGCCATAACCCCAAGAGTAAACATCTTTACCAAATGCCCACACATGGAGACGTACCTCATCAAGAACAGGAAATAACAGCCCCCGGACCCATACCACCTTAATGGAACATTCCTATCGAGCATCTACCGCATCATCCCACCCTTTTCTTCATCCCCTTCAATTTCTCTCACTTCTTCCACTAACCTTTCTTTCCTTCCCTCTCTCTCCACTACTTCCTCTTCGTCTACTCCCCTTACCTCCCTTCTCTCATAGCCTCCACCCATTCTCTGCACACCTCTATGTCACACACAACCCCCTCATTTCCTGCGGCACTACATCCACACAGTCAGGTGACATTTTTCCACAACTATGGCACTAACCCTGTCTCCAGGACACGTAAACAATGATTTTTCTCCCTCCTGACATACTCTGTCCAGGTTATCGTTTAACTCTATAATTATGCTTAACTTCAATCCCTATCCTTCCTATGTGTTTATATATGTTTACACTTATAACCATAGCATTATAATCTATACATATAAATGTTTAACTCCACCCCTCAATTATGAATTATATTGATACTTTTCCCTAAGGCTCTTAACCGTTCCTATTTATACCTCTGCTACAGGTATTTACGCCTTTATAGCTAAACTTCTTTATATCTTTACCCCTTTAAAGCTTTCATATCACTAAACTCGCCCCAAACGGGAGCGATCTAATTTCGAACAAATTTGTTGCCCCTAGATCATCGATATAGCCGCCTAAACTACTATTCACTATCCTGGATATTGTCGCCAAATTTTCCTCCATGTTAGCATAATACTACAAATTCACAACAACAGCCTGCAAGATTGCGGAAATTCCCCTTCGCGAATTTTCCAGCATGAAATATATATATTTCATGGGTGAGTCGTATTCTTTTCCAAGGCATGTTATTCGTGTATTTTATGATTGTGTTTTACCCTGCAAGATGTATGTCTTGTCACCCTGCTATATATATTGGATATATTTTCGCTACTCCAGAAAATGTTATCTCTACGATAATTATATGATGAGTATTAAATAGCACCCCGAAACATAGTTTCTGGGGATGGCTATACGGCAGCACGAACATATATATATAAAACCCTTGTATGTATGTATGTATGTATGTATGTATGTATGTATGTATGTATGTATGTATGTATATATATATATATATATACACAAACACACTCACACATATATATGCATATGTTTTGTCTTTCATTAAAGATTCATTAGGGATTGCTTAACTCTGTCTTACAATGATTTATTCATAACCCATACTGTATTGGCACTCTAGATTAATACCTAACCAGCAACATTGTTGCATATATATATATTGTTGCTAGCCCTTCGTTGTTGAAGATGACCAAGATGTATGTCTGGTCTGATGGGTCCAGAGATGGCCGATGAGGCCTATTCAGGTCAGTAATCCTCTCCCACATGTAGGTCACTTGGAGTACTGGTAGCACTAGCTTTTCAGAGTGATGTGTCTTCTCAGCAGCAACAGTTCTTTTGCCTTCAGTTTCTTGGCCATCAGACTGCACTAGTTGTGTCGGTTTTGGGTAAGCAACTCCCAGGAGTCAACCACAGTGTTGAGGGTCTTTTAGAGATGCTTTTAAGCAGTGTTTGAACCTTTTCTTTTGTTCCCACATCACCACCACCACAGCATGCTTTCCCTGACAGGGTTCACCATAGAAGAGTTGTTTGGGGATGCAGTGGTCTGGCATACGACTGGTATGCCCAACCCATCTCACCTGGGCCTTCTGCAAGGCTTGGGATGTTGGCTTGCTGGATCACGTCAGTGTCAGAGATCCTATCCTGCTAGCAGATGTGCAGGATGCTGATGTGCAGAATGCTGCAGGATGTGCAGGATGCCAGCAGATGTGCAGGATGCCAGCAGAGACACCTCATATGAAAATAGTTGAGATGTCTTGCATGTCTCCTATAGACTGCCCTGGCTCACAGGCACATAGGAGAGTTGTGAGAACAACTGTACTGTAGACCTTCAGCTTGGTGATGAGGCTGATTCCACCTTGCTTCCACACATTCTCCCACAATCTGCTGAAGGCATTGCTGGCTTTGGGGGAACTGCTGTTGACCTCTTCATTGATACTTACTGTTCTTGAGAATGTACTACCGAGGTAGGTGAACCTGTCAACTGTCTGTAGATTTTGTCTTTTCACAGTGACCTGGTGTTCTCAGTACGGATTTCCGGAGGTAGGATGGTGCATGACCGCAGTCTTCTTTATGCTTATTGTGTGGCCAAAGTTGTCACACGCTACTGAAAACTTGTCCATTTCCTGCTGCATCTCTAACACACTAACTCCTGGAAAAATGCCACTAGCAGCAATATGACCTCTACACCACCTTTGTCAACCTGGCAAGAACTTTCAACACAGTCAGCAGGGATGGTTTGTGGAAGATCATGGAAAAGTTTGGCTCCCCCAGCAGGTTCATTACTATGGCCCCATAGTTCCATGCTGCTGGATGGTGGAGAGGCCTCTGACGCCTTCCTAGTAACAAATGGCATCAAACAAGGTTGTATTTTAGCCCTTACGTTCTTCAGCATGCTTTTGGCAGTGCTGAATGATGCTTTTGGCAGTAGCATCCCGAGCATCCGCACCAAGTACTGTACTGATGGTAAGTTGTATATATATATATATATATATATATATATATATGAATGCATAAACATAAATGTATATAGACCATTATATAATTTTAAATATTTTATATGTAAAAACACATACTTGCATTGTGCCAATGGGAGAATCCTCCTTGTGGTTACTTAACCTATGCAGAAAAGTTAGCAAATCTGCTTCAAACCATGTCCTACTGTCTTAGAAAAGGGAGTAAACATTGGATAGTATAGTCCTAAATACACTGTGCAAAATATAATATTAGGTGGTAGACTAGACCCGTCACTCATTTTAACACCACCATCTGACTCTTGGGTGCCTTTAGTGAAGCACACTCTGTTGCAAACCTCTGAGCCAGGTCACCAGTCTGATGATAATTTACTCCCTTCTTTCCACCAGTCGTGGAGCTCCTGGAAAAGGGTCATGGATGCTGCTCTTCCTCCTCTGACTAAGTCATGTAAAAAAAAAATAAAGAGAAAGACTGAATGGTCTTGTGAATTTCATCGAAGTGAATTTCATCGAAGCTCTCCCGGATTCAGACTGACCTGGGGGCTAAACAAGAATGACAACCTACCTTCAAGTACAAACTCATACATTTTCAATGACACAATGAACATTTAATCCTCGTAGATATAACCAGACATACATAGCTACATAGCCCTTCATAACTTTATACAAGACTTACATGAACATATATTATTTTTTTTTTTTTAATGTTATCCCTATAGTTACTTTATTAGTTATCTTGAGTACTTTTGCAAATTTAGAGAGTTATCTGATTTGAAATGCTTCAGATTTATAGTTAAGTGGACTATTGTGATTTTCTGTTGTGTTCATACCATTTTCAGGAAAATTGAGGATGTAAGTGAAAGGAAATTATGGCTTCTACTGGGGGATCAAAATTAATGCAGATACATGGCTAAACAAGGAGTCTATTCCTATATTCATCTAAATTCCTAATACCAAATAATATGACTATGAAATGGAAGATAGAGTAATGATTTAATCATGCAGTTTCTTTAATAATATACATATGTAATATTAGCTGTGTATATATGAGTATGTGTGCATATATACTTCTTTGAATATATATATATAATAAATAATGGAATTCAAAGGGCGAAGCAAATTAACATTCAGGAACTTTGAAGAACAAAAAGTAAATGTGAGAAGAATGTTATACCATATATCTCCACCTTTAACCCAAAGAATGTGGAAGCCTTTGTAAATATTCATAATAACATACCAACATTACTACGGGACCAAAAGATGAAAAACGTTCTAGAAAAACATCCAATCATTAAAAGTAAATGACAATCTAAACCGTTAAAAAAGATATTGACAAGCGCAAAACTACATACCAAATCTTTGAATCCAAAGGTCAGCAAATGTAAACGACCTAATTGTGGAGTATGTAGCTATTTATTAGAAGGTTCCGAATTTCGTTTTAAGGGAGGAGCTCTTTTCAAAATTAAAAATAACTTTTCGTGTTACTCCAAAAATTTGATATACATTTTAACATGTAAAGGTTGTCAAGAAAATGACATTGACCAGACAGGAATGACACTTCGTAAACGGATGACAGTACATTGGCAACACATTCGGGTATCATCTACAAGGGAAATACCCTTGAGCCAACATATATACAACTGTGCAGGTAGAACCTTATAGAATTGCACAATTTTTCCCTTCTACCAGTGTTGCGACTCAGTAACCGAGCAAAACTGGATTAATAAGGAAACGCTGTTTATAAACAAATATCAAACAAATTTGAACGCATTGTGTTTAAATTGACAACTTGATAACCGATATTATCCCTGGTTAGTCACATGTTCTAGCACATTGTCAATAGCAACGTTCTAGCACATTGTCAATAGCAACGAAAACAACAACACACCTTGAAAAACGCTGAGAGTTGAAACCGATCGGCAAAACAATCGGGCTATGTAACTCTAAAGGAAAAGATCCAGAACTCATTATTGCTGCTGTTAACGTTTTGTAAATTGTAGTCCACCATCTTATGGCTCTGTTGATTTTAGATTTTTTTTGTTGTTCTTGGGATTTCAGATGTTTTTCCCTTCAGTGACACATTCAGGTTTTGTTTCCGTCTCTCTCAGTTGATCATTGAATATTTTTCAAAGTACATTGTGGGTCCCTATAAGATATTTCATCCAGAAGTCGTGAACATTTTTTATATTTCATGTAGCTTTCCAATTATTTGTTTTCTGTAGTGCATGGACGACTTCTAGGGTTATTATTTCTTGCCACGATTATTCGAGTTCTATACTTGATTGTGTGATTATTCTTGTCATTGGCGCTCGAAACGCTGTCCATATTCTTCTTCTACTTCTTTTGGTTCTGCATTGATTTGTAATTTGTTTTTAATTAGTTCTGGGAAAACTCGGTTTATGCTGGAATCAAGTTGTTTGTTTTGCTCAAAGAATCGTTGTCGCTTTTGATGACGACAGATTTTTTTGCGATTTAGCGAAGATCTCTGGTTTTTACCGTTCTATTATTTTGTGTGCTTCTATTTCTTGTTATTATATTGTACTGTATTATTTCTTTCTCTGTGTTTATTTCCACGTTATTTGTTTTGGGTTTAGATGTTCCAATATGAGTAGTTTTGAGTAAATACCTACTTTCCGTTCTTACTACATTAGCTGTTGCATAGATTATTTGGTTTTTCATAGAAATATTGATGTGTGCATCACAGTCCACGATAACGAGATTGCGTTTTTAGGGGAAGGCTTGCATTAGACCGTATGAAGATTTTCTACCAATTTTAATTATTAAATAATTTCTACCTTTAGACTATGGATACAAACATGTATAAATGGGAAGAGGTAGCAGACCTTCCAAATCGAACAAAAGAAATTATGTTTCCAATGGTTTTACCGTTGCTGAATACTACCTGTCGGTCGCAACTCCTGACAGAAGCGTCACCCTATTTTCCAGTGACTACACATTTTCAGCCGAGTCGACACAACAAACGTGAAAGGAAGCGTCTTGCTCAGGGGAAATAGCACCTCCCGGTCCGGGAATCGAACCCACCAACGTGAGTCCAACACCATAAATCCTAGGCCACGTGCCTCTCACATATATAGTCATATTAATTATTTCCATCCTTAGAATTTTCTACTTATAAAATCTTTCTCATATTCACTTTATTTTCGTCTGTGTTGTTCGGATTTCATTGGTTGGTATTCTGTAGATACACTTGGGGTATATTTTGTCCTGTTTCGTTATTTATTTTACTCTTTTATTCTTTTACTTGTTTCAGTCATTTGACTGCGGCCAGGCTGGAGCACCGCCTTGGAGGATTTTAGTATATCAGATCGACCCCAGTACTTATTTTTTAAGTCTGGTACATAAACAAACATGACAAACATGACAGACATGGAGACAAATAACACACACACACACACGCACCCCCCCACACACACACACGAACACATACACATAGACATATATATATATATACACGACGGGTTTCCGTCTACCGATTTCACTCACGAGGTATTGGTCGGCCCGAAGCTATAGTAGAAGACACTTGTTCAAGGGGTCCATGCAGTAGAACTGAACCCGAAACCACGTGGTTGTGAAGGGAACTTCTTAACCACACAGCCATACCTGTGCTTATATTTATTTATTCATTTATTTATTTATTTTTGTATGTATTAGGTCTATCCTCGTGATTTACATTCTCAATGGTTTTAACTTTAATGTTTTAATTCTCGTTGTTTGATTTTTGTGGTTTATTCGGTTTATTTTTTTCATTTTTATATTTTTCATTATGTATTCTTTGTTTTAAAAATTCTATAGATTTGGTATTGAGAATATAAAAATTCTATAGTGTTGGTATTGAGAATATAAAAATTCTGTAGTTTTGGGATTGAGAATATAAAACCACGGCCGTCCCTCACATTCGATGATGACTTGGTATAAGCATATACCATGCTTTCGGTAAGGGTTTTAGGTGCCTGTGTAATCGCACGCGGGCAGAAACGGCACACTCTCTCGGCTCTCCCATACTTGACCCAATGGAATATCCAGGATGTGGTAGCTGGAGGGAGAGAAAGCTGCACCAGCACTAGGTTGGTACTTTTTTTTATCGACCCTAAAAGGATGAAAGGCAAAGTATACCTCGGCGGGATTTGAAATCAGAGTGCAGAGAGCCAGAACAAATATCGCATATATCCGGTACTCTAACGACTCTACCATTCGACAGCCATTTTGAAAACATGCCTTCTTATATTACCTTAGTCTGTTGAAATCCAAAGCTACTTTTAAATTAGGGTTATATTCTCTCCAAAAATTATACATTTATACTATGGTGGTCTTCTATTTTAGAGTAGAGTGTAGCCTTAAAATATGCATGTAGTATAGAAACGTATTCCTTTCGTGCCCATTTATGACTTTCCTGCTTTAATTGTATCGGGTACCGGTACTATTCGTTTCCGATGATGCAGAATTTACTAAGCTCCATATTTCGTACTTTCTATGCATCATCACATGCAGTGTACTCATTTCCTTTTTAACCCTGGGCCGAATGATACAGTTGATTGACTTATATATTTATGCATTGTTTTCAGCTGAGTTTGCCGGGTATTGATCTGTATTGTGCTCCTATAGTGTATCTACACGTGGTGGTCAGCCGGCAATGAGTGCGAGCATTTGGGAAGTTAGTGTTCTTTTCTTTTCTTCTTTTACTGATTTCAGACTATGGACTGCGGCCATGCTAGGCACCACCTTCAAGGATTTTATTAGATTATATCGGCCTTAATAATTTGTACACTTCCATAATGTATATATACAGAGTATATGATGTATATGCACCACCTGCGATACATGAATACCGTCTATGATATATACACATAAACGCACACATACACATACACACACAAACACACGCACACACACTCTCTCTCTCACACATACACACTCACATTTGGAAGCTATGCCAAAAGACAAAAAAAAAACTGAAGAGTATATTTTGTTATTCATTTAGTTATATTCTGCGAATAATTATTGGATCATATAAAAGGTTCTTCACAGAATCTGTTGATTTTCAAACAAACAAAACAAAACAACAATAACTAGAACAAAAGCAACATCAACATCAACCTCATCACCATCAACCACAACAAGAAGATGAGTAAGGAGCATTTTGTGTGGTCTGATGGTGAGGATGGCCTGTGCTGCTTCCCATTGAATATGTACATGTGCGTGTGTGTGTATATATATATATATATATAAAATATTTATTAATCCAGCATCAGTCTCCTAAAACTCCAGTGTTTCACCACGCGCAAATATACCGTGCGCTGGAT
>JAOPJM010089058.1:0-14172 GCA_027124095.1 Muusoctopus leioderma
CAGGAAGAGCATCCGACCGTAAAAATTCTGCCTCAATAACTCTCTCCGTCCAACCCATGCTAGCATGGAAAAATGGATGTAAAAAGCGATGATGATATATATATATATATATAACCTTTTGTGAAACTTCCAGTAGGTATCATCATCATAATCATCAACAGTTTAATGTCTATTTGCCCAACCTAATTTGGGTTGGACAGGTCAGCTCTGCTGCACTTTGATTTTTTTTTTGTGTGACCTAAGCTTTAGGGGTATCTTTTCATAAAGTGTTATTTTATCTCTTTTAACTAAGCCCAAGGCCAGTTTTGTAGGTAAGGGGCCTTCTTTTTTTCTTTTGTCCATAATCCTATTGGATTATTGAATCACTACTGAAGACTCAGTTTTCTCTATGATGATTCAAGAGAGAAATACACTGAAGGCCTCTGCAAGGTTTCTAGGAAGACAAACTCAGCACTGTCAACTAATGAAGCCCTCACCTATCGGGTCAGTACTGATGCTGCTTACAATGGTAAACAATATCACCTTTTTTTGCTGGTACTTAGAACTAGGTGAACTCTGCTATTGAGTGCTGAGCAAGTGTCTTGGTCTCAGGCACGATACAATGGATAGTGGCAGTGATATGTTAAACAAACCTTTCACTACTCTATTGACTCGGACATTTGCGACTAACTTTCCTTCTAAGGTTGCTTAAAAGTGACTGTTTTATACTGATGAATTGAATCTAACCCCCCCCCCAAAAAAAAAAAAACCGAAACAAAACTCAGTTAGGAAAGTACTCTTACTCAAGGCTCTTCTGATTGCTTTAGGTTTTCGTTTCCACATCACTCCAAAACAGTATATAGGAATTCCAGTACAGACAACAATGATACCCATGAAACATTCCCATGGATTTGAAGTCAAAGACATCACAGTGAGAAATATCAAAATGAAAAGGTAGAATATTGGAAAAGATATATGGATCTAGAAAAAATAAACCAAAAAAAATATATACTCATAATAATAATAAAAAAAATAATAATAACAATAATATTATTTTTCCACAAGGGTCTATTCATACAATACATAAGTGTTACAAAAAATGTGGGGATGTTAATATATAAACAATGTTTATATAAAGCGAGAAGAAGGGTAAAGACATTACACAATATATTACATGTTAACATTTTTTTTAAATTATGAAAATTACGCAAAATTATTAAATGTATATATGTAAACACAGATTGGTGGTAGGAAGGGCATCCAGCCATAGAAACAAAGCCAAATGAAACATATATGAGTGAGGCGTGTTCCCCCGACCCATCTAAGAGAGTAGTGACTAGATTCGGAATCGACGCGAGCCGAAATCACCCGTCCAACTCATGCCAAATGGACGCAAAATGATGATGATGAACTAAAACACAAAACAAAAGAAAAAATTGGGCAACACACACCCACAAATCGGAGAGAGGCCATCACCTAGGTTGGGTCAGAATACCCATAACTCTGACTGCCTATTGTTCATTGTTGTCTGTTAGGCCTGATCGAGCAAACCTATGACATGGTATAACAAGCAGCAGAGAGGAAAGTCCTGATTCAGTTTTTTTAATGGAAATACTTCACTTAACTTGTATTGCTAATTCCACTAGAAGAAGCATGAATAGCATATTCTCCTACCTGTTCCACAACTGTCAATATTTCCCAAACTTTGTGCTTCTGCAAGAAGTCTTTATACTATAACATGCAAGTGCTGCAATACAGTGTTAAGTTCTAAGTGACTAAGTCTGCAGCACACTTTTTAATTCTTAGTTAACCCTTTCTTTACTATATTTCTAACAAAATACACTACTTATGTGTTTCAGTTATCTTTGAAAAATAATTAAGAATTTGGAGGGATTTAATAAAATAAAATGACTTTTTCATTATCAAGCTGCTGTTTGAAATGTAACTTAACTTAAAAGCTTCCTACATAAAATCATGATGTAAGGTTTTAATTTAAATACAAGCATTATATAATAGATGATTTTATATCATAGAACCAGGGGCAGTCTCAGACGGGTTGGTATTGAAAGGGTATAAATCATTTCCGTTCCCTAATATTTATTTCATAAAGCCCTTGACAAATGCATTAACATCACAACTAGTAATTTAATACTCTGCTAAAATAGCAATGCTTCATTCCCATATGAAAAATCGTCATAATCATCACCATTATTATTGCTGTTATCCACTACATTATCCAGTGTCTCCTTCCTATTTTAAGATGGTACGGTGTGATTTGGCTGCTATTTCTAACAGGCTGAGAAACCGTGTAGAGGCTCCCTCATTGGTTTGATTATCTTTTCTATTGTAATTACTAGTGAAGTGGCAGAAACAAAAGAGTATCTGACTAAATGTCTTGCTGTATGTAGTTATGTCCCTTTACCCTCTGAATTTGAATCTCATTGGGGTTAATAAAATAAATACCAGTAATGTTAGAGTCAATTTAATTGACTATATCACTCCGTCCTGTTAGAAATCATTATTTAATAATAATAATAGTAATAATAATAATGATAATTCTTTCTAATATTGGCACAAGGCCAGAAATTTTAGGGGAGGGGTAAGTTGATTAATCGACCCCAGTACTTGACTCGTACTTTATTTATCGACCGCAGATGGATGAAAGGCAAAGTTGGCCTCGGCGGGGTTTGAATTTCTTTCATTTGCCACAGGGGCGACGGATGGAGGGCAATTACAAGGACAGGTATAAAGTGTGGGTGTTTACATAAAATCGAATGAAAAAAAAGGGATGAGATAAAAGGTATACATAGTATACAAATAATATATGGTGATAGTCCTCCTGATGCAGGAAGACCTCCATTTAGGGCCGATCAAGGAACCCCACAGATCCAAGTTCACCCAGAAGATCAAGGGCAAGTACCTTCTCTAAATCGAAACGTCTCCAACCTACAGGTGCATGCTTAGAGCAGTCGCATCCATTCTTGCCACTCTCACCTACCTTTCAACAAACTCACTGGAAGACAGCACCTCCATTTCCAGTCTCACTCACCTTTCCAAGTGGAACTTGAAAAAGTTGATGAGGGCTCGACCGAAGAGGAAAGTGTCTGTCTTCACTCCTTTCAGTCTTGTCCAATACACAACCTCTTTTGCCATAGCCACTAGACAGGTGAAAAACTGCCTGCCCTGCCCGTTTAAAAGAGGCCAGTGGGCAATCTTCACAATGGACTTGGCTGACAGCTGGATCCATCCTCGACAGCAACTGTTTGACATCACCCCACAAGTCAGCAATACCTGGACACTGAATGAGTGTATGCAGAATGGTTTCGTCACCCCGCGCGCATCTCGAGCAGGTCCATCTGACGGCACTTCTGTGTCTGTAGAGTTTATCTCGAACTGGTAGTGCCCCTCGGTAGCACTGCCAGGCCAAGGATTTCTGGAAGTTGTCCATAGTGGTCCCTGGCCCGAAAATCCTCTGGAACAGCCTAGCCAGTTCGTTCTTGTCAACACCCAGAGCTTCCCCGAGTACATCATTGCTCTTCCCTACCACTAGCCCTCTAGATCCCTTGCATGGAACTTCCACTGATCCCGTTACCCTACTGGTAGAGGGTGGTGAGTGCCTGATGGCATTCTGTTTCTAACAGAAGCACAAGGCCAGAAATTTTGGGGGGTAGGGGAGTAGTCAATTATATCGACTGCAGTACTTGACTGGTAATAAAGTACCAGTCAAGTACTGGGGTCAATGTAATCGATTATACTGCTCACCCAAATTTCTGACCTTGTGTTTTCCGCTGAAGTCAACTTTGCCTTTCATCCTTCTAGGGTCGATAAAATAAAGTACCAGTCAAGTACTGAGGTTGTTGGCCTTGTGCCTATGTTATAAACAATTATTATTATTGTTGTTGTTGTTGATTCACAGAATTGTTAGAACGTCGGACAAAATGCCATTCAGTACTTGTTCCGGCTCTTTACGTTCTGAGTTAAAATCCCTCCGAGGTCAACTTTGCCTTTCGTCCTTTCGGGGTCGATAAAATAAAGAACTAGCCAAGTAGTGGGGTCGATATAATCGACATCCTTCCACCAAAATTTCTGGCCTTGTGCCTAGGTTAGAATCAATTATTGGTATTGCATAAAATTAGTTTAAACTTATTTCTTTAACTCAGTACACTAAATATTTATTAGCATTCCATTCTTGTAACCGATTTCTAATATTTGCGAATGACTTTCGTGCCAACCGTATGAGGACACCAGTTCTTAATAACCTTTAACCAGATAAAGATGTTACCTGAGTGAAAATTCGTGATATTATGATAAAGTTTGAATAAATTAAACTTAATCATATATTGAGAATATTTTTCTTCCATGTATTTTTCTTATAAATACTCTATTGAATGGTAATGGAAGAATTTCTGTATTTTATTTTTTATTATTTCGGCATATATTTTCTGTAATGTATTAATGATATCTTGAATAAAAAAAGAAACTGAGAACTAGTTGAGCAGTTTGTTGTTGGAGAAAATCTAGCTTACCGTTTAGAAAGTTTAGCTTAAACCTCAGAAAGTATAGACCAGTGTCTCTCAATCGTTTTTGCTCAAAAGCCTCTTTTTGTTTTTGTAAAATCATCAAGGTCCACTCTACCCAACAACACAATACACTTTTAATGAACTTTTATGTAACCCCTCCGAATACCCACCGATGCTAACCGCCACCAAAATTGTCTGTCTGTAATGTACTGAAGAGGGTGTTGCAGCCCTCTTTGAGAAACACTGGAATATAATACTTCAAATATATTATATTACATAATGATGTGTTGAAACAGAAGTTACCTCTATAGTTACATTTTTGTTGTATTTTCCCTATTAGAAACATAATAGTCACATTTGGTTTCCTTACATAGGAACAAAGCCAATTGTTGAATGAGCAGCGATGAATCAACCACAGTATATTGTTACTATTTATTCTACCTATTCCGAATGGGTGAAAGATCAATTACATTCCGGTGGGATTTGAAGTGAAATCGGTGACATAACAAAACTAGATACACAAAGACGGGGGTGAGATAATTCGCCCGCGGACAAAATTTCGCGCACGGACAAACTTCTCTAAAAACCCATAGACAATAAAATGGTTTAAAACTTAAGGTCAAAACAGTAATTTAATATAAGATGAGCCCCGCAGATTCTTATGCACTAACAATTCTCCCCTGCTACTAAAACAGTTCCTTTCTCTTCAAACATTTGGATTCGGAACCCAGGGAATTTAACTAAATACTAAATTTGAAACTATTATGACAATCCACTTTCACGGTAATCTTCATTTAGATATGAATGGTACGCGTCTGTTGTTTCCAACAATGCGAAAAGATGAGATTGTGATAATTTTAGCCAGGATTGATTTAAACCAGGGGTGGGCAACCTTTTTCGAGAAGCGGGCCGCATGAGACATGGCTCATCATCAGGCGGGCCGCACTACTAAACAAATTCAAGGTCATTTTTCATTAGGCGGACCATTCAGAAACCACCGCGGGCCGCAGTTTGCACATGACTGATTTAAGCCACCTTGGGTGGTCCTAGCATTTATCTAAGGGCTTCTCTCGCCGGGTTCACTCCGGACCAGAGGAATGGCAAGGCCAGTACGTCCGAGAGAGAGACAACCGGGTTCGGGGGTTACCAAGAGAGTCAGTAATGCTAGACTCAAAAGACTTAATGGGACCCAGCTCCATTTGTAAGTTTGATGGATAGCTGTTAACTTCTTGCTGAGTTCATCTGCCCTTGAAAACAGGAATTGTTTTTGTCAAATCATGATGTCAGTTTAGACACCGACGATCTGACCATGAAACAGGTAGTTTATATGATTACCAGGTCAGATTACAGGTCAGATCAAAAATAATCTGTCACTGGTAACCATGTAAACTAGTACTACAGTGTATTTCGATATAGATATAATTATATGATTAAATATTATATCACTGACTATAACATTCGATCAGTTAACACACAATTCATTCGAATATCTATACGAGATAATATATGATTATAACACGTTGCAAATAATTATGTGTATCATATGACCATCACGTTGTTGTCGAATAATTGCTTTTTAAAAATATATACTTAGCGTCAATTTATGAGGATATTTATATCATGAACATTGTCTGTGTTTCTCTCTTAGCTTTGTCTGTCTCTCTCTTAAACTTCCCACTTTCTGTCTTTCTCTTCCCCAATATCTTCCCCCTCTTTTTTCTACCTATTTCTGTGTTTGTCCCTGTCCCGTAGTCACCCTTCGCGTTTTTATATCTGTCTGTATGTATGTTTGTCTCTCTCATTGACTTTAGTATTTGTGGTAGAGTTAGAGAATGGAAGTTTTAAACAATATCTATCTACAATTAGAACGATAATATAGTTGCGGTTTTGACTATGACGGCTAGAATAATCGTTCAACATGGAAATGTTTGACTTGGTTTGGTTCCCTGCATTTGATACTCAGAAGTGTTAAGGGAAAAGATTAAAGAGAACATTTATTTATTTCACATATAATTCAGATAAATATGTAATGCAACGAATGACTGTATTTTCTGCCTTTTCTCTTTTTTTTTGTAATCAGCGATATTTATCGTAGGATTACAGAGCAAGGTAAAATGAGGGTTACACAATTTATACCTTTACCAAGTATATAGCGACATAAGTGGGGTAAAATGCTAACAATCAACATTCAAGTGTTGTCCATTTCAGTGGACTCGCCTCACTGAAAGAGTACCGCTATTGTATGTTGATTACTAATTAATATAGAGTGTTTGCATTAGCACAAGTCTTTAGATTTAGAAAGGCGAGGAAATAATAGTGTTTGATACTCACATATTTCTCAGAGGCATTACGACCGTAAGTGAGGGGAAGTAACTATACCTGTGAATAGAAACCAATTCGCGAACTAACCTAAACGGGATTACCACAAATTAATGTCGCTCTACAATTAGCATAAAGATCTGTAGAAAACTCCGTAGAGTAAGAGTTAAGTTTCTACTTAAAGACGACTAGAGGGAATACAGTTTCAATTCCTAATGGAAAACAATTCTCAAAACTTACTCCGCTAATAATCTTCGAGAAATCCTGATGTCACATAATTCTGTTTCATCTGGACAAAAAATTAACCAATATAAAATTAACCAATATAAAATATAAAGATATTCCGAAAAGTGCTTAAAACTATATTTATTAACAAGGTCTATATAGCGCTGCAAGGTGTACACAACAATTGCCAATATTTACAACACTATACAAGATTCACATTGTGCCTTAATTACTTTTTTTAAAGACAAATAACATATTCTATGCAAAAAGAATGTGTGTAAGTATTCATTTTCATAACATTTATATGCTTATCATAATTATTCCATTACTGTAATGAAATATATTATTTGCTTTTAACTATCATTTTGGTTTCCCGTTAAAGAGTTTCTCTAAACAAATAAGTGTATAGTCACATAAATATACAGTCACACAATACAGAATATAATGCTTTTATATTGTTTAATGCTCTTTGGATATCTTTAGACGATTGCCATTGATACATCATAATGCTGAGTTATCAGACAATACTTCACAATTTGCCCTTCCAATAATATAATATGATAATTACGTTTCTTTAGATAGTACCCACCGGCCAACTAACAGCCAGCATTAGATGATCTTTTGCAAGATATCGTAAATACAAGACATAAATAGGGAGATTGCTTGAATAGGTTAATGGTAATGTAGCGGCGAGTAAAAGTTCACTAACGCTGGCGGCATTAGCATTTACTGCAAATTCAATGAAATATTCAACTGGTCGCATTAAGTACACTTGAATATACGAGTTTTGAGTGTTCCCAAAATAAAGCCTGACAAATAATACATCATAATTACATGCTTTGTACAACACACTGTCACATACAACTGCACATATATACACATGCTCTTAAATACAGATACACCAACACTCATATACACATACACTTCTGTATACGTGTTTTGGTGCATATGCTTCTTAAAGAACAACAAAAAATAAACTTCAAAACCCAAGTTATTTTTAACCTGAATTTAGATTAAAATTGAAATTCTAAACTCTTCAATTAGCTATAAGCCGAATAGAAATGACATTTTGAAACGGCAACAATAATTCTAAAATATAGACAAAAATAATTCTAAAATATAGACAAACATAATACATAAATGATACAATTGGGCTTCGTGGATGAAGAAAGAGAAGAAATAAAGAGAGGGAAGGAGGTGGAGAGAGGGAAATTTTGTTTCTACAACCCTTTGATTGAATAGCAGTACAATTTTGGTAAATCTGTAGTGGTCATACTAGCCAACATATCTTGACTACCAGGCATACCACGAATGCCTGTTAATCTTTGGGTGCCTTTATTAGAGTTTACACTGTTGTAAGCATTCAGATCAGGCCACTGGTTTGAGGATAGTACGGTCACTTATGGTGCCGCTTCAGATTGCACTTTCTGGTGTACAGAACTACAGTTTGTCAGACGGTACAGCTGTAAATAGATTTTCAGTGAAGGTCCACCTTCAGATTGGACAGTTCAGCCCCGTGGATAATAAATACCTTGGGAGGCTGCCCAATAAATTGACGCATAATACCAATTCCTCTTTCCACACCCATCCGTAACTAGTAACTCAGCGAGCACATGATATTGAAGGACCCACCAGCGGCTACTGACTTCCATCTGGGCCACTTGCAGGCAACCATCAAAAACACAAAGAATGCTTTTGGGCATCGCACAGCCTGCAAGCTTTCCCTCCAACCAAATTGCAGTAGAGCTTTCTGTATCTTGACAAGACTCTTCCTTTTGAATTTCCGAGATCCTCCCACTCACCTTCTCTCAATCAATACAGATTTGTTAACAGCACGCCCACTGAAATAGCATTCATTTCGCTTCCAATTGTACATTGCATATCCTCAACAGAGCTTTTCCTAAACTCATTACTCGCCGCCAGTCTCAACACCACATACACACTGCCACCACGTGCAAAAACTCCTCCGATCGCTCCAATCCAATAAGAGAGTGCCTCATTTTCATATTGGCAGCCTCTCTGGCTCTGCGTACTATCGACGTGTTGATCATCTTTCCAAGTTAATGAAAACTTTAAACAATAACCTCTTTCTTAACCTTGAATCTCTATCGCTCTTTAGTGATTACCAGTATGGCTTCCATAGAGACAGATCAGCTGGACTGATTCTCATAGTTGGTGACAACTTCAGCGAAAGCAACGTAGTTGCACTTTCGACTGTGTCTGGCCTGAGAACCTCCAAAGTAAGTTTCCCTTCTATAATTTACTTCTGTCAGACCGCAATATTGTAGCGTATGCCGACGAGACTCTCTTCATTCTACACCCTCTGTTCTCTCTAAATGAATGGCTTAATGTCCACTATAGCAATGCACACTTCTATGCAGAGGATACAACCTTCACTCTTCAACACAGAAGCATTACCCACACGCCAGATAGGCACTGCCTACATCAACAATGACCGTGAATAAATCTTTCAATGAGGACATGATAACCTAATCTCTTTCAACAACACAAAGACACAATCATTACAATTTTCAAGGAAACAATCTTCTGCCACATACAACACACAACTAAAACCTTGAAAGTGTTTATAAATTATAGGTTTCACAATTTCTTGGTGATCTCTCATAGTGATCCCACATATATATATCTTCACTAAAGCCGTATCGCAAAATCTAAGATTCTTCTTTAAGACCAGGAAAGACTTCAGACCTGATCAGTTGCTGACCATCTACATGGCTCAAGTAAGATTTACAGTGATATACTGCTCACATGTATGGGACAATGTTGCTGCTTTATTCATCGATATCATATAACACATACAAAATAAAGGCCATTCAACTGATTAGTAATGATTCAATCACCAGCACGCTATATAGACTAATTTCAGATGTGTTGTTTCTTCTCACTGCCTTTTCCAACGCTACTACAACAACCACTGCTCTTCTGAACCAGCTAGCTGCATACTCTCTCCAACAAAACCCTACGCGTCTCTTCCCCACACCATCAATGTTTTCACCCCTTCGAACCTGACACTAAACACTTCTTCCAGTCTTTCCTTCCCAAAATGCAACTCTCTGGAATGGAAGTCTCTCTCCACACACGATCTTTATGCAAACAATGACATACAAATATTCAAAATGAACATCAACTGTATGAATTTTACTAGTCTGTGAAAGTCTGAAGGAATCATAGGCACTGCCCTTCATTCTCTGACTTGAGTTATTTTAAACAAAATAATTTATAAATATAGATGTTTCTATTAAGCAATGGATTTCAGAACTCAATTCTTTCTGAACCACATGGATCCATAGGGCCAACATTTATTTCCAGTTTCTGTAGTGTTACACAGAGGAGAGACAAATCCAAAATTGGCTGCATGCATAGACTTACTCCTCTTTAAGATTTTTGATGACGAGATTAATACGTATAGATTCATTTATACATATAACTATACTAGGGATACCAGCAGAAATACCACCCTCCGTGCGGCTTTCTGTTGTTTTATGTAATATGTTGTCTAATGTGTCCTTTCCTTATGTAAGAAGGTTGGGTGTGATTTGAAGGAAATTTGGCTGCTATCTATAATATGTTAAATTAGGTGGTTTGTGTAAGAGAGGATATGAGTTACTTAGTGTAATAGGTGGTGGGAGTAAAGGATAGCAATATTTTGGTTACACATATAGAGATATACTAACATTAGCTGCATTATACTTACTGAATCCTCTTGCCCCCAGTGGAACATAAGGCTGCGACTATGATTCTATCTGGTTTGCATTTGTTGCAGTTTCTGTAACACGGTGATATATTACTGGATGAAGATGTTAGCCCAGCTCCCAACCTCTATCATGGAGAATGAGATGCTGCTTTTCGTTGAACTCTAGCCTGAAACCTGCTCGGCTTGGTTGGACCTATTGGGTGTATGACCCCGCTCTATAGCTTTTGGAGTAATTGAGGCACAGAAGCCTTCCCACCTCAGCAAAATAGCAACACAAGGGAAAGGATATTATATGAAATAATAATAGCCAGGCCTTCCTCCGGACAGCTCATCATCTTTACCCTACTGACTAAATCAGGTCACATAAAATAGTGCACATATATCAATTTTATTTAAACATTTTAGTTCTTTAAATTACTGCAATATTTCCTTGAACACAATATTACCGATATATGCCGTCAGTCTCAGTCTCTTGGTGCCACAACTTTAATATTCTTCTTTAACCGCACTCTTGATAGTTGTTCATGCGAGAATAGTAGTGTCGGTACATACACTCCAAATCTTGTCCATGGTGTGACCCTGAGCCTTGTTAGCGGTGATGTCGAATGCAGGTGTCACAGACATACACACATACACATAAATGTGTGTGTGTATATATATATATATATATATATATGTATGTATGTATGTGTGTGTTTGTGTGTGTATGTTTGTGTATGTATTATCTCGCCCGCTTGTATATATAGGACTACCTACATTTCCCAGTGTGTCCTGGTTTGATTTCAGACGGTAGCAGGTGATTTTAAACAACATTGGCTGCAATTTCTAGCAAGTCAATCGCCCGCGCAGGGGCCTTCCCTTGTTGACTCGAAGTAAAATCCCTCTCCCTCCCACTCCCTCTAAGTCCTTCTATCTTACACTTTCTATTTCATATCTATACAGTGGGTGGCTGAACTAACAGGCACATTAGTTCATTACTCCAGTGAAGTGGTTGCTTTTAGAGACAGCGTCAGGGTGATAAAATGGGAGGTTTTTTTGGCTACATATATACATATCGACACCTTAAAATCACTATAATAAGATGTAGTCAGTGTCAGATTTTTCTTGACCAGATCCTCAGATCACTGGTGTTGATATTAACTAGAAATAAAACATGGATATCATTAAAGTCGGCCTCTTATTTTCTCTAAGTGATGAAATGTAAAAATAATTTCATGCAGCTACGGTAAGAAATTGTAGACATTTCTGTAGAATAGTGTTCTCTTATAATACTTAATTTTCGAAATTCTGCAAATTTTAGTCACATTAGCATACATTTGAGAATAATAGTAAATTGCTTTTTAACTGAGTACAAAGACCCCACACTTTCTGAAATGGTGAAAATAAAAATTGTGACATTCGTCTCATTCACAAATGCAATAGTAAGATAAGTGTATTTGATTTAACCCAGAATCGAATTCCGCTCGCAAATTTTGTTTACCTTTAGTCATGACCACTCGTCACATTTGTTAACAATATTTGTTTCCTTTATGCCTATAAGGCCTCGCATATATTTAGGAGAAATGGAATGTTTTGACCTTTATGTCATTTTCAAGAGTATCAAGAGCAGAAATTAAAACCATATTGCAGAGTATGATCACTGGGGAGGTGGTAATTATCCACAGTAGGGATCTGCAACTTCTTTTTGTAATGGGCCATTTTTGATTTTTGTTTACATTTACCCATAGTCCACGTTTGATATTTTTACATTTGGTCATGGTCCACATGTATATTATATCATATCTTACATATAAAAATCTGCCTTTGAGGCCTGTAAATTTCAAATATTTACTCTGCAAGTAAAAAGTAACATAAGAGTCTGCATAAAATGTTTTCATTTGTTTATACACAGTCAGTTTAATAGATATTAATAGTTCTCAGCAAACAAAACAACCACCAGTGTGAAGATTGTGATCTCTCAATGACCTCAGTAAATTTTGGAATGTAAGTCGGCGTAGTAGCAATCATCTGCCTCTTCAAATTAATATCCAAAAAGATGATTTCTTTGAGAAGATTTGATGTTTTTCATACATGAAAAGGAATTTAATTAAATTTGAAATTTTTTAGAAAAGGTCCGAGGCCCTGAGAGAACACCTTAATGACACACTTGTGGGCTGCGACTCACCTGTTGCCGACCCCTAATCTACAGCGCTTCACAAAATTATTTATGGACTTTTATACTAATATTTGCTTACTTCCTTCTGTATAACTGAATAAATACATTTGGGTGGAGTGTAAAATATCAGTAACATTGTAAAAAAACCAGAATCTGAATAAACTGGTAGTGGTCTGCGTCGGTAAAAAACATATAGTGAAGTTCATGAGTTGGATACGTTTGTGTGTCATGGGAAGAAGAGGAATCTGTTTCGGGATTGTTATTTCATCTGAGACATACAACAAATATTCAGTCGAAATGTTTTTCTCTCTCTCTCTTGGAAGAAGGGAAAATTCTGAAACGTCAGATTCCACTTCTGTCTACAGTATACGAACTTAGCAAAGTTCGTGAAATCCACAGTAATATTGTAAGCCAAGACTAGCACACTGTAGATAACCAATACATTATGCAGTCGTATTAGACATGTGAAATTATCTAGTTGATTTTGAGTTCAAATTAGACAAAATTGATTTTGTCCTTCATATCTCTGAGATTCATAAAATAATCCCTAACAATATTGATCATAACACCGCTTTCACCGGTAACTGACGTAAATTTGTAGCAACAATTTTAATCTTTTCAAATCTTGAAATATGGAAATAAAGCTGGAGAAACTCAGATAGCCTGTTCAACTTTTCCTTTTAAATTCTGCCATATGTTCATAATTCGAAGTAAAAATAAACAAAACAATGGTGATTTTTTAATGAATTTTCAGGCTGTTTTAAGAGATTTTAGTTGTCATATACATCCACGATATTTTCCTAATCGCTATCAGATACAGACAAATGGGATATTGTTCAGCATCCAATTTTTCAATATCGTGTTCGTCTTCAATTTTCTTTAATATATTTTCTATATCGACCCGAATAAAACTTTAAATTTAATTTTTGTGAAGATCCATCATCGGAATAATTTTTATCATTGAAGGAGATTTGTTTGCCCGTTTAGAATAATATTTCATCGAAAAGTTATTATTATTATTTTTTACATTAAACGCTTTCCAAGTCGATTTAGTTGAATACAGTGGTTTGATATCAACATTGTCTCTAATGCCTGATTTATAGCTGTACTTGTCCAATATCAAAATATTCTTTTTTCTGAAACGAAACACACACACACACATACTCTCACACACACACACAAACTCACACACACTCACACACACACACACACACACACACACACACACACACACACACACACACACACACACACACACA